>PVJH01002201.1:31226-176637 GCA_004026705.1 Nesogale talazaci | reverse complement strand
TGCTGTAGGCTAGATATTGAACTGCTTAACTTCAAGGTTAGCAGTTCAAGCCCACCACCCTCACTGTAGGTGAAAGGTAAGGCTGTCTGCTCCTGTAATCGTTTAAAGCCTCAGGAACTCTACATGTAGCCATCTAAATCCAAATGGCCTATTTGGGGAAGGGCAACCCTGAGAGCTTAAGCTGTCCAGGTCTATGATAAATACAGGTCAACATTTTAAAACAATGGCAACATATGTAAAAATGTGCTTGATACAGTTGATGTGTAGATTGTTCTAAGAGCTGTACAAGCCCCAATAAAGTGATTTTAAAGGATTTTTAAAACTGCAACATATGAACATAGTGGTATTCATATAAAGTTTATGAAAAAGGAAAGTTTCTTAATCAACAAAGAAAATACACACAATAAAACTAAGACAGATTTCAAACACTGAAATGGAAAGTAAAAACCACAAAAACTTGTAATTTTAAACTTGTCTTCTCCCTTTCACAAAGTTAGATAAAGCTTTATTTGTTTTGTTTTTTAAATTCTTTAACATAAAAAACTGATAGGTCTAGTTCTAGTCAGCTACTTTAGTTAGAATTTATTCCATTTTTGAAATGAAATCCTAAATCTCACACAAACAATAGGTCAAACACTGGTTCTTGGCCAAAATGAGGCACAAGAGACCTCATTAAAGTAATATTTTCTTTGTAAAGATTTTAAGATCTGTTTACAGCCCTAAGTCACTAAAGAAAAATACATATTAACTAAACTATATACATATGTAAAACTTAGGGCTTAATTTAAGTTTCTTGTGAATAAACTGGGTATAAGAATTACTGATTTCAGATCTTATGAAATGGTGGCTTATAATCTTTCCTTTACCGTTCTCAAAACCTTAACATGTGCTCTTAGAAAGAGGGGAAAGGAGAAAGAAAAAGAGAGGAAAGATTTTTTTCTTTTACAGTGGTAAAAACTATATATTAAGGAGTCTTCAACTGTGTTCATATTTAATTTATTTAGAATCCCTGATTTCCATAATACTTTCTCTTTTTGGGGGGAGGGGCATCACTGCCCTCTGGTAGGAGTAGGAGGACCAGCCTTGATCCTGGAGAGCTGCTCCTGGATTTGAACGACCAGCCCAGTGGGCCGCAGTCCCACACTCAACCACTACATCACTGGGGTTCAGCACTTCCATAATACTTTCTATTGAACACATTGTATTTTACAAGCACTGCCCAAGTTACAAACTTCTGACAGGTAGCTTTTCCATGCCCTTTAATATTGTGAATTTGCTCTGACTTTTAAACAATTAAACCAGCACCTATCTACTCTTTACAATTTCTTCATCACACTTTCATTGCTGCATGCATAGTTTTTAAATCACTGAAAAGCCTTTTAAAAAGTTCCTTCTTGCCCTACTTCACCCACTCTTTCAAGTGGATTCTGACTCAAAGCAACCAGAGAAGGCCGAGGAGAATCATTCCTTTGGTCCCTGTAATCTTGACAAGGACCGAGGGAGCAGCTCCCATGAAGCAGCTGGTGGATTTGAAACCTGGCTTAAACCACGGCACCATCAAGGCTCCTTCCTGCTAGAAAGTTAAATAAAAACAGTATGCACCTGTTCCAACTCATCTGCAAATTCCAAACCAAACCTACTGTGCTTGAGTTCATTCAGTCATAAAGACCCAATAGAACAAAACACAACTGCAGGAATCAACTTCTAATCAAGAATGAGAATGACATTCCTACAGAACGACACGTGACAAAGGTCAACCTACCTTTGCTATAGCACAGATGACTGTACACTTCATATAGGTGAACCCCACGCACCCAAACAAAAAAAAGGCTGCATATTTTTTTCCTCGTTGACACCAACCCGGTGCCGTTCCTAATGTGTATTTCCATTACCCCAACCTCAGCGTGTGCAGACATGATTTACCTATCAAGTTTGTGGTCTAGTGATAATGGTCCCCCAAATGTTCCTGCAGGCATTCTTCTCTCACCGTGCGCGTCTCTTCTGTGGCATGAATCGCACTCCACCTTGCTTACATGTTGGGCTGCTGTCGGCGATTCAAAACCACCGGCGGCTCCAGCGGATAGAGGGTTTCACTCCCATAGAGAGTTAGTCTCAGAAACTCACGGGGGGGTTCTCCCTGTCCGACAGAGTCTCCGAGTCAGCAGCAACTCGATGGCGGTGAGGCTGGTTTCATTATGGACCTTGTATTTTAGTTATTTTTATACATATATTTAAGTTCTACATGAGAAAATAATTCCCCTCAGGATAAAACCTGTTCCTGATTTATCTTTCACTGAAACTAGAAGGCACAAAACTGGAAGATAAGAACAAGAAGAAGAGCCAAAGGATAATAAGGACAAGATGGAGAAGAGAAGAAAAGAGGTGAGCAACTCGAGTGAGACCTAGCCACACACTGACCGACATTATACAGACAGGGGAACTGATGTCTGACCAATGATGGTGGGAGCAATAAAAAAGCAGAAAGAGGCTGAGCCCCGGTGGCGTAGTGGTTGTACGCGGGACTGCGGCCCACTGGGATGGAGGTTCGATTCCAGCTCCACGGAGCAAAGGCTGGGCCTCCTACTCCCACCACCTGAGGGCAGTGATGCCCCCCCCCCAAAAAAAAAAAAGCAGAAAGACTCAAAGACAGAGCCAAGAAGAGACTCAGTAAGGGAAGTAAAGACAGTGAGGAGATAAATGGTTAATAGACAGGGAGATGTCAGGAAAGAAAGAGTGAAGGTAAGAGCCAAGAAAGAGAGACAGGAAAGCAGATAATTGTGGTCAAAGAGAAAAAGAAAAGGGCAAGTAAAGAGGGAGACTTATCTAGACCGTGACAGAGTATAGGCTGCAACAGGACAGTGCAGAACTGCCTATGGTTTCCAAGGCTGAAATCTTTACCAAAGCAGATGGCCAAATCTTTCTCCTGTGAAATCACTGTAGCATTTGAATCACCAATGGTTCACAGCTAAGCACCTAACCACCATGCCACTAGGGCTCCTTGTGTGGAGGAACTATAGCATATAGATTATTTTAACTTCATAAACCCCTCAATTGCCAGGGAGTCAATTCTGATTCATAGCAACAAACCACGTGGGTCAGACTAGGTACTGTGCTCCATAGGATCTTCAAGAGTTGATTTTTTGGGGGGTGGGGGGGGTCGTCATCACTGCCCTCTGGTGGTGGGAGTAGGTGGCCCAGCCTTTGCTCTTGTGGAGCCACTGCTAGAATTGAACCTCCATCCCAGTGGGCCGCAGTCCTGTGCACAACCACTACGCCATCGGGGCTCAGCCCCAAGAATTGATTTTCACCAGGCAAAGTACTTCTTGGCAGACTCAAACCCTCAACCTTTCCTTTAGTAGGAAAGCATGCTAGACATTTGTACCATCCAGCTTCCCCAATAAGTCTAGCAGAAAGTAAAACCAAAGGAAAGAGACTGTTGCAAATACTCATATGAAAAGTATTCTGAGCATGTTTAAAGAACTATAAATCATAATTCAAAAGATAGTTGAAAAATAAATCTGTCAATATCAAGAATAAGAGCATTAAACAACAGTTATGATCTTGCCATGCAACTTTTAATTATAAAGAAATGGAGGATATTCCAATTACTGTCATTGAATCAATTTATCAGGTTATCACCAGCATGAAGGAAAACTCTCCCCAAAAGTAAAACATCAGAGTGTATCATGGTATACACATAGCTCAGTAACAATAGTTTCACTGCATGAAATCTATTTTAGTCGTGTGTGTATCTAGTCACAATGCATTTCTTCTTGTGAATCACAATTTGCCTATGAAGACTGAGTAAATCACTACAGTGAGTATGAGTGACACAAAGTTACAAGTCACAATAGAAAAGAACCTCAAAAACCAACAAAAAAAATTGCCTGGAGAAAATCACACACTCACACATAGCACAAACAGACTGGTGACTAGAAATAAATATTTATAATCTTAAATGTTTAAAAGCTCAAAGGTACTCAAGAGATTACCTGTCCCCAGCTGTCAATTTTTTAGGTAGATATTTCAGAGACTATGCTACAGGTACAGATACCTTTTGGCTTTCTAAGGCACCTTCTAAGCTGTTTGGTCTCAAGACACTTGGCAATATTTTTAAATACTGATTCCTCCACACCAAAGCCTTTTGATTATATGAACTATGATAATATAATGCTAGAAACTAACGCTGAAAATTACTAAGAGCATTTTAATGCATTTAATAATAATAATAGTAAGCCCACTGTTAATATAAAAACATTTTAAAGTACTATTAAAAAAGAAAATAGTGGCTGAGCCCCAGGGGCACAAATGGTTGAGTGCAGAACTGCAGCCCGCGGGCTTGACGGTTCAAATCCAGCAGCGGCTGGGCACTGGGTAGCACCCACGACCATCAGAGGCAGTGATGCTCACAAAAAAAAAAAAAATTGTAAGAAGAGTACTATTATTTCACATTTTTCCAAATCTTTTTGAAAAGGATAAAAAACAGTTGTATTCGCCCATCTGCTCTGAATTTAACTGATGATATTATACTTTAGTTGAAGCATCAACAAACAACTCACCCTCGCATACACTGAGAGAGGCGGACACTGTGAAGCCTTGAAAATATCAGGTAGCGTACCAGAGCTATTCAGAGGACACCTTATCTTTAAGGGCTGACCCCCGGTGGCGTAGTGGTTGTGTGCGGGACTGTGGCCCACTGGGCTGGCAGTTCAAATCCAGCAGCAGCTCTCCAGGAGCAAGGCTGGGCCTCCTACTCCCACCAGAGGGCAGTGATGCACCCCCGCCCCACGAAGTAGTCTCTAAAGGTTATATTCATCTAGCCATTATTCCTAAGAATGTGAACAATGTACACACCTGATGTACACACCCTGGATGCCCAAACTCACTGCACTGCAGCCACAGAAACCTTATAGGACATAGTAGAAGTGCTGCGAAGCATTTCCAGGACTATTTATCTGTGTGGAAGCTTCATCATTCTCCCACGGGATGGCTAGTGGGTCTGAACTGCTGATCTCGAGGTGAGCAGCCCCATACTTAGCCAACCGTGCCACAGAAGCACTGAACTGACAGAAAAATCTATTTCACATTGGCACTTTCGTGACCAAGAATCAGTCGATCAAGTGATCAATCTCTGTCTTCCTCTCTTTTTCTCCCTTCCTCTTCCCTTCCCTTCTCTCTGAAACCCAATTTAAATATCCATAAGACTCATAGTCAACCAAATTTTCCTAAGAGTATTTTATAAAGGAAGAAAATGTTGGAAGAAAATCAGTCCAAAATGTAGAAGCTACAATAAATACCAGAAGACCTGTGCATATGCACAAAATAAAAAAGATTAAACCCAAGTAGCAAACATTTTCTACAAAAAATAAATAGTAAACACTTTAGAGTTTCTAGCCTCTCCAATCACAACTCAATGCTGTTCTTTTAGATAAAAAAAACAGCTATGGTCAATCTATAAATGAATCTAACGAAACTTTACTGACACAAAAACACCGAAGGCCAGCTTGATTCTTAAGCAACAGTTAAGCAAACACTAGCTTAGGCTAAAGTTATCATCGTTAGCAATGTAGCGTGTAAAACAACGTCATTTTGAAAAATCAGAGCTTTCTTTATTTACCACTAGGATTTATTCAAACATAAACTTCTAGGGTGATTCTTCCAAAATGAGTGGTGAAAACTGAATGCATTCAGATGCTAGCTGAATGGTTATGGATTTTCTAGTCATCAAAAGGCATCTTGGGCTTGGCACTCGGAAAAACTGTATAGGGATGCCAACGAAACAAACTCACTGCCGTGGAGTCTATTCTGACCTAATAACTACGGGACCAAATAGAACTGACCCTGTGCGTTTTCAAGGCTGTAATCTTGACGAGAGCAGAAAGCCTCCTCGATCTCCAACAGCCTCTGGTGGGTATAAACTGCTGACCTTGTGCTTAGCATCCTGACATGTAACACACTGCACCGCCAGGGCCCCTGGTGAGGGGATACACTCTTACAGTAACAGTGAAGCGATGACAACCTATATGTGGTCATGCAGACACTCAAGCAGACTAGGAGGGGAAGAGGAATGGGACCATATCCATTGATGTATGTTTGAAAGAGGTTATTTCTACATATGTATGTCTCTGTGTTCAAATCCGTATATGAATATGGCAGAGCAGGCAGTTATAAAAAATTTCTTAGCCACAACCGAACATCTTGCTCTGTGACCCTAGGGGCACAGAGAACTCAAGGGCAATATTCTACAAACTAATTAGTAGACAAGGGTGCTTAAAAAGTTTATGAATGGCCATCGATTACGGTGCAACAATTACTCTCTTCCCAACAAAAGCAATTAAGGATGAAGAAAATCAAAGGTATAAGGGAACAATTAGTACAAGGAACTGATGGACTCTATATATGAACCTCAGTCTCCAAGATTTTGAGACCAGAAGAACTAGATGGTGCCTAGCAACCACTACTGATGATTCTGAAAGGAATCCTGTGAGAAGGTTCTAAATAAAATGCAAAGAAATTATGGAACAAAATTAAAATTAAAAAAAAATTAAAGACTCTAATATAGACTGGGAGAACCCTTGAAACTGGAGCTTTTTAGGCCCCTTTCAAGTCTGGTACTAAACTCAACTACATGGCTCAACTTGTAGCCAAATGTCAGACAGACCTATACAGCAAACACTTCCACTCTTTAGATCAACCACAGCAGACCTAAAGGGCAGCATTTGTCCAAGGATAGAGCTCAAAGTCAGGAAGAGACAGGACAAAGAGACAAACAGAAACATCAATACAAGCGGAGAGGGGGATGTGTGCTGTTAAATCTGTGTAAATTGTTAGATGGAAAACTAATTTGCTCTGTAAACTGTCACTAAAACAACAATTAAAACGAGAACTTTATGAAACACGGTTCTACTCTGACACAGGTAGGGTCTCCATGAGACTGACTGAATTCAGTGGGAATTGGTGTGGAGCCCTGTTGATACCATGCAGTAAGTATTAGCGGGCTAACCACAAGATTGATGGTCCATATCTACCATCCACTCCGCATGAGAAAGATGAAGCTGTTCACTCCCATAGAGAGACCTTCTATGAGTTTACGACGAATTTGAAAATGGCAACGGGTGTGGGTTAGATGTCCTTGTTGTTATTGCTATTGTTCTGGACTTAAAAAAAAATTCATCTTGATTATTAGAGCACCACAGAGATGCTTTAAAATATATTTTAGCCTTACAAAGTAGCACACTTTCCTCTCACTGGAAAACACTCCACCCAAAATCACTGCCATCAATTGTGACTCAGATCACACATAGGGCTGTACAGAATTTATCTTAAAGGTATCCACGATGAAATACAAGGCAGCAAACAGCCTCATCTTTCTCCAAAGGAAGAGATGATTGAGAGGAAGCAAAATATTACTTTCAAATATTACTCTCCAGTACTAAAAGGCTACTGAACGAAACACCTAAACACATTCATTGTCAACAAGTGAGGCAAGTGTTTCCAATCCAATAAGAAGATATCCCACAGTAGCCACTGTAACATTCAGAATACCATACATCTATCGCTTTTATTCTTATTTTTTTCCTAATAAACTCAATGAAAGCAAAAGGAGACATCAACATTTTAATACTTCTGAATAGGGAAGAATTATTTTTAAAAATAAAAAAGGCACACACTATAAATGAGACAGCACTTTGCTAAATTTGCTCCACGTTAGTTGCAAGGGGCAAGGAATAGTAGGCAAAGCAATTGAGAATGGGAGCCCAATTTCCTAAATGGCAATACGAGCAGTATTCTTTAAAGTTATGTTAAAACCATTTCATTTTTTAAACATATACACAAAGTCTACACACATGTAACTATATAATTTCTATTTGCACATATTGGCCCTACTTCAAAATCAGGTAGGAATAGTCTTCCAAATCAGTAATTTCACTGGTTTTAACATGAGTGGAGAACAGCAAATAACAAGATCTTTCTGTTCAATCAAGTCTTACAATATTAAGGTATTTGACATCTCTGAATCCAGCACGCCACCTGCTGTTCAAAAGCTCTCAGTTACTGCAAAATGGAGAACCTGGTCTGGGAATGTGAAAACTCTAACTTCACGTTGTGGTATAATTCTTAATGCTACTAATGCAAATGCATGTGAAATTGACATTCAAAAGATTTTTTACTTTGAAGAAATTAAAAACTTTGTATTTCTTTTTAATGAAATCCCTTTTCAAAAAGCTGTTCAGTTCAGGGCACTTTAACCTGCTTTTTAAATTATATTTTTAACATGGATTTTTTTTCCCATTAATGAGTAAAATCAAAACTCCAGACATTTAAAATGCCAAAATCCATTTTCATAAAAAAAACTTACCTTTGAATGCGTAATTGACAATGTGTCCACCCACACACGCCAGCCACCCCACTCATACTTGACTGCATGATAAAGTAGAATTCGGAATATGGCATACACCATTTCTGTTATCTTCTGTTCCTCTGAATTCTTGGGATTAAAATAACAAAGGGAAAGCATCCATTCCTGCCAAACAGAGCACTGTAGCAAGCTCCTGTAAAGTGTTAAGAGGGCACAGAATTATTTTTTTCTGAATTATTTTTAAAAATAATTTTTTTTAATTTTAAAAAATCATTTGAAAAGATTCTAAAACTTAAAGTAAGCTAAAAGAAAAACTACCTGTAGATACACATTCAAAACAATTAAAGGATGTGGTAATGAAATTCTAACTATACGGGACAAGGGATATTCATTTCACAATAATTTTCAAATTAATTTTTCTTTGGCAAAATATGCTTATAAAAAGGTAGGCTAGAGAAGGAGGTAGGTGGGGGGCGGGGATAGAAAAAAGACTAGAACACCGAAAATAAATGCTTTGTGACTCTGCTTACCTCCTGTTTTCTCTACTGTTATTAAAAAGTTTAATCATGTCAGAAAGAAAGGCTCTGCGAACCTCCATGCTCTCTGGACACTGGGGAGAATTTCGAAGTAGGGTCGCAATTACTTTTAGTATCTCTGCAAGACAGTTTATAAATAAGTAAAAAAGAAACCACAGCAAAAAAAATATCCGAGATGGAAGATCACCAATACATTTAATATTCTCTCATGTTTCTTAACTTAAACATCTAATGAAAAATCCTCTCTGTATGGTTACAGAAAACATCCAGAGAAAAAAGTGGCAATGGATTTATAACAAGCATCCGTTATAATTCAGTAAGAGGCGTTTTTACTCCATACCATGAATGAGTAAAGTTAAATTTTAAAAGGTATAAATAAAGCAAGGTGAGTGATAAATTAATTAAATGATGGTGAAATTTTTGCTGAATCTCCAGTCTCTTCCACACAGTGAAACAGCCCACTGCAATCAGAAGCTCAAAGAGAGAGAATAGACTTTCAGCTCTTTCAACATAATTTATGCTGTACCCCAATCACCCTGCTATCAGAGTGAAATCTAAAAGATGTCAAGATTTTTGTCTATAATTTTAGAAGTACAATGGGCAAAAATTAAAAGCCTACTCATTCCCCTACCAATGTAAAACAAAACTGCTACCATAATTATCTAAGATAAATCTGCCTAAATTCCCTCATATTAACTTTTTTTAAAAAGGAAGTCTTTTGGCTGAGCCCCTGTGGCAGTCATGTGCTTATGTTAATTTTATAATTGAAATGTAGGGGTGGAGTCTGGCCTGTTAATCAGGAGAAAGCCATTGAGTAGCCGATGAGGCCTCTGTGTGGGCCTGGCTTTCACCTGAGACTCCAAGGAAATCTCGCGGTATTTCCCTTGTGAAGATGAGAAGCTATCTCCCCCAGTTGTTGGGAGTTAGTTTCAGAGACGCTTAATCACAGAAAAGACAAGATGCAGCCTCTGAGAAGTTGGAGGAGCCAGTGGAGAGACCGCACGGCTTTGCCCTGATGAAGACAGACCTCTGAAGCTGGAGTGGCATGCTGTTGATGGATCAGAGCCATGGGGAGAACCCTGCCAGCGCCAGAATTCTGTACCCACTGACTTGTGACTTCCTGAGTCAGAAGCAGACTGATTGCGAGCATATGGGTTAATATTGGACTTATGACTTTGCACTGGACTGGATTGGGATGCCTTCTTAGGGTCACATTTCTTTTGTATATAAACCCTTTCCTTATACCTATACGCATGTCTCTGAAATTTGTTCCTCTAGTCTATCCGGACTAACACAGCCCCAGTGGCGTAGTGGTTGTGCGTGGGACAGCGGCCCACTGGGTTAGAGGTTCAAATCCAGCAGCAAGGCTGGGCCTCCTACACCCACCACCAGAGGGCAGTGATACTCCAAAAACCCAAAAAGAAAAAAAAAAGTCTTTTTAAAATATATACTTCAATTTAGAACTTCATAAAAAGAAACAAAAACTAAAGCTATTATCCTGAATCTAAAATTTAAAAACAGATCAAATTTAGCCAGACAATAATTTTGGAAATTCTAAACCAGGTTTTACCAAGGATTTTAGTTATTCTAAAGCAAAAGTTTTGTTTGTTTGATTGTTTGGTTGATTTTTTTTTTAAATAAGAGCCAATTTGAACTTATTTTGTCATGAAATTAATGGCATATTTTCTAAATTGTCCTAATGGCAAACCCGAATTTTCTCCAGGCGAGTGATTACAATGATCATCATCATGACATTGCCGCGATAATGACAGCAATAACACCAACTTCTGAGAACATAGTATAGTATCTTAAAAAAACATTTAAAATACATATAAGTGTTTACTCATGTCACTTATACACAAGGATAAGTATTATTATCCCAAAGTTAGAGATTAAAAAAACTGATGCACAAGCATATTCAACAACTTAACTAAAACCACAGAGTAAGACATGCATAACAAGGATTCCAAATCAGATTGGAGCTATCTTTACTTTACTTTATCTTTACTCTATCTTTACTTTACATATCCAAAATATGGATATGTACCATGTTTTTCAGACCATAAGACGCACTTTTAAAAAAAAAGGGGGGGCTGAACCCCAGTGGTGTAAGTGGTTGAGTGCGGGACTGCAGTGCTCTCAGGAGCACTATCAGGAGCAGTGCTGGGTAACTCCCACGACCACCAGAGGCAATGATGCCTCCCCCAAAAAAAAAAAAACCCAAACAAACAAACAAACAAACAAACAAAAAGACACTCTTTTCCCCCCAAAAGTGGGGGGGAAATCAAGGTGTGTCTTTATGGTCTGAAGGTGTAGTATCCCAGAACATGTTAGTATACTGGTACTATTTGGATCAGAATATTTTTTTCTTGTTTTCCTTCTCTAAAAACTGGATGTGTCTTATGGTGCAAAAAGTATGATGTGTGCACATATATGTGTATATGTATATATGTATGTATGTATGCATTATGTTCAAGGCCTTTTCTTTTTGTCACTCTTTATTTTTTATTTATTTTACATTTTATTTATTTTTTTTGTGGGCATCACTGCCTCTGGTGGTCGTAGGCGCTAACCAGTGCTGCTACTGAGAGCCGCCGCTGGATTTGAACCGCCAAGCCCGCGTGCTGCAGTCCCACACTCAACCACTTACACCACCGGGGCTCAGCCCTTTTTCTCACTCTTTAAAATGATATGGTGACTCCCTAAAACAGTGATTCTCAGCCTATGGGTCCCACTCCCTTTGTGGGGTAGAACAGGGGTGGCTGATTCATAACAGTAGCAAAATTACAGTTATTAAGAAGCAACAAAAGTAATTTTATGGCTGGGGAAGTCACCACAACATGAGACACTGTATTAAAGGTCACGGCATTAGGAAGGGTGAGAACAACTGGCTAAGTAAACTGAAGCTAAAGAGTCATATGTTTTTAAAACGCAATCAGTACTACACCCGCAAACACACCTCAGCACATACAAAATTAAATTCAAAATTCAACAAACCAGTTATTTTAATGAAATCTTCAAAGACAGGATTTTAAAAAGTGTACTTTGAACAACTGCTTAAGAATTCTAACAAGAAAAAAAATGCTGTTCCATAAAAATATACTCATAAACAATGACGACAGTTATCTTTCCATTCCAAATTTGGTGTTCTTCTATAGACAGTAATGTAAGATGAAAACTAAGTCCATGACTCATGTAACTCAAGCTGACTTCACAAAGTAATGCAATCAGTGTTTTCCTGAAAATATGTTAAATCAAGCTCTTATGCATTTAAGCATTCTTTAAAACCTTCATAAACATTTCCACATAACCTAAGGCCAATTGGACATTACATTCAACATAAAACTCATGATATGTCATTGCCCTCAATAAAATACGTATTTTAGGATGATTCCAACAATGTGAACTTTAGATTTTCCCTATACACTTTTTTTTAGGTAGCAAAACAGTTTTCTAAAGTATATTAAAAATACATACGAGGATTCTGTATCTTTACTGAAGAATCTGGATCTGGGTGTTGTTTATGTATCACCTGAGTACAAATCTGTTCTATAAGAATCTAAAGAAGATAATAGATCATATTAGCATAATCACAGCATTAACCTGAACTTCAATCAGATTGAAGTTCCAATTAATCAGTACAATCAAAAGTATCATGTTAAGTATCTTATGCATAATAAAAAATTAAGAACTCCAAAATTATAACTCAGTTTTCACTGAATTATAAAATTAGAAGCCAAATACTCAATATAAGATATAATTAAAGATGCCCACACTGTCTAATAATCCATAGATTAGAAGACAAAAATGCAGGCACATTTCTTCTAAATGGTTAATTTAGAAATTTGAGATCATAAATTTAAATGATCTTATTAATCAAATGTTAACTCAAAGGTGTCTTCTTTTGAGGGGGGAGGGGGCATCACTGCCCTCTGGTGGTCGTGGGAGCTACCCAGCCTTGCTCCTGGAGAGCTGCCGCTGGATTTGATCCACCAAGTCCGTGGGCCGCATTCCCGCACTCAACCACTATGCCACCAGGGCTCAGCCCAATACAGGTGTCGTCTTAATCAAGTTTTCAAAGAAAATAGTAAAAGTATATTTTAATAACTACATTCATACCTCGAATAAGACATTATATGTGGTCATGGTGATTAAATTTGTCTGAAGCATAAGTCTTTCTGAGAGCAATGAAAACAATCCATGCCCAAGCATAACTTCAGCTTTTCTCCTAAAATTACAATAAAGAATGGTCACATGTATTTTCTAACTCTGTATTATTTAGTATGGATGTTGGATAGAAGAGACATGAAGTCTTTCACATTACTAATAAATTCCAACTAAAAATTTCTCCCCAGTTTTATTTAAAGTAGAATCACTAAGACTACAAACCTTTCAATAAGAAATACCGGGGTGGGGGTGGGGATATATTGGATGGCAAATAGTTTAGGTTTTGTGGACCAACTGAACACTCTGTCATTGTATCATAAAGCATTCACAAACAAATCACTGTGGTAACATCCTAATAAAACTGGGCATACAAAAACAAACAGATGAATTCAACAGAAAAATCTGTTTTCTACAACAGTAAGTTGATACTAATTCTACTACCACAGACCATGGGTAGAGCATTCATGTGTTCAGCAAATATAAATGAGTGAATAAGGAGAGTTTCAGTTGCACACAGTATGGGGAGTTTCATGGTTATACATCAGGTTTATAGTACATATAAAGCCAGCAAAACCCCAGATCAAGTCACTTGAAATGCAACTTCCAGGAGTTTCTTAATTCAGTTTATTCACACATTCTCATAATGGACACACAATAAGCAAGAGATTTATAAACTAGATGCTACTATTCATGGTGGATTTTTAAAATATGTAGATAATTACAGAAGTATATTCATTTGACATTTTATAATAAAAATAAAAAGAAATTCTGGAGGAACTAGAAAACACAAGGGCTATTCTAAAGATTTATAAAACAAATAAATAACATACAACAGTCTTTAGATTTCACATATACTCACTTTGGGGCCAGGTGTTTTAAAAAATAACCCATTGCTTTGAGAGCTTGTACTCTTATTCCTTCACTTTTAGATGCCAGAAGTTTATAGAGAACCCTGAATAAGTAAAAATTTAAAACAAAGTATTCTAAGTACATATATCAAAAGCAAAGACTTAAGCTATAGATACTTTTTCCTATTATTATAAACCTAATTTCATGTAACATATGGTGAATTTTAGTATGGCCCTGAAATGTGAAATTTCACTAATCACAAGCTATAGTTCTTTTTGATGAAGACCAATAAATAAAAACAAATCAGAAATGTTAATGTAAGACTTAACAGTTATTTTCCTGAGATATGAGAAAGCTTAGAAAAAGAAATTAGAAGAAAGTGAATTTTTTGATCGCTCATTCATATGCCCGCGATGCCAAAAAGGGAAGCAGGTGACCCTTAGAAGGTGACCAGTGTTACCAATAAGCAGGAGGCCATGGAGATGGTAAATACCATTTGAGAAAAAAGCCAAACAAAGAATTGTGGTATCAGACAGGGCATCCAACCCAAAAGGGACCTCAATTGCCTTGTCCAATGGCCATCCACAGTAAGCAACTCAAAATTCCACCACCACCACCACCAAGACCACTGCTCACCAAATAGCTCACTGGAGTTGACCCACAAGTATAGACCAGAGAAGGAGCAGAGACTGTTGGCCAAGGTTAAGAAAGCTATTGGCAAAGAGGATATGTCTCCATCAACAGATTCCCTGTCCTTCAAGCAGGCATGCACATGCATCCCATTGAAATGGTTGTCTTCTGGTAGGGTTTGTGATGTAAAATGGGGGCTGCCTACTGCAGAGGGAAAGGCTCAGCTGGGACAGCTCATTCACCAAAGTCTTATACCGCCACTGCCTTCACACAGGTGAATTCAGAAGAGAACAACAGATTGCAACTACAGATAGCATGAGATCCGCAGTCGCTGGCGGAGCAACAACATGAGTATGAAATCGGTAGTGCACACTGACCAGCTGGAAAAGGGAAAAACCAAAGATCTTGCCACATGGGTAGTGTACACAGCTGAGTTTTCTGGACGTAGAAAATAAAACTTGTGCTTCATTCAATGCTTATTTGGCATTGTGGACTAAAGGTACACTGTTTTGGGGAGTTGTGACAAGTGTGTGTTTATACCCAGGGGCCTTTTTTCCTGAAGAAAGGGCTATATAAAATCATATGCTCACCAGGTTACTCTCTAGTCTGTAATTTGAATGTCAGCCATTAGTCATTCAAAAATATAATACATGAAGTAATTCATATCTTAGTGATAACTGTCATATATTTTCAGAATCAACTTATTGAAACTTGTTTTTCTAAATTCTTACCGTAACCCATTCCTTTGGTCAAAAGCAGGAATCATAGAATTAGGGTGTTCAGACATCAACGCAACGAGCAGCTGTAGGACATCCATTAGATTGTCATCCTAAAATCATGGCATAAATATACATCTTTTCATAAAAGGATAGAACAAGATATTCGAAACAGAACAATTTTGAAATAACAATTTTCAACTTTAAAATGGAATATCGAAAATATATACCTATTTACTCGAGTATAAGCCAAATTTTTCAGCATTTTATACAGTTTTGGGGTAAAATTGGGTGCCTCAGTAGATATTTGGGTCAGCTTATGCTCAAGTACATACATTATTTGTTTTTATTAAATTGGGTTCCTTACAAACACATATCCACCTGTACAGAAATTCAATCTATCTCATTAAGGGATTTCCTTTTTTTGTTTTTCCTTCTGAGCAAGTCCCTCAACAAGACGGGCTGACAGAGTGAGTGCCACAATGGTCTCAAATGCAGTAATCACTGCAAGGATGGCACAGGACCAGGTCCAGTCGGTTGAAGACAGGTTCAGTATGAGTTGGAATCAACCTGAAAGCCACTAAAAACAACATCATCATTCAAAATATAGGCTTCCCTCAAAACACAGAGTCTCAAAAACTTTGTGGAAAGATAGAATTGAACAAGAATGGAATTTTCACAAGAACTTTTTGAAGCTTCCATGTATGTATTAAGTTGATTAAAGCATAATTCTTGGTAGTATGGTAGTTATATAGTGCTATAATCCTCCCTGATGAGGAGGATCTGAGGAGACAAGCAAAAAAATTGTAAAAGGATTAGAGTAAGATGCAAAAACACTCTGATCTTAACTGTGGTGTGCCCTGCATCACCTTTTATAGTACAAGAGAAGGAAGGAGAGAGAAATGAGCAGAGGAGAATCTTGTTATCACTAAAAAAGAGAACCAGAAGCAGTGTGTGTCCTTTAGACCCCATGATATCCTCGACCCCTGGGAAGACTGTTCCCAAGAGATATGGACTTCACGGGGCTTTAAGTCCATGAAGATCAAAGAAGACAGGGACTGTGGAATTAACATAAGATTTCCCCAATTCTCTCCAAAGGTTTACCAACTATTAGAAGCTGTTTGCCAACACTTGGAGGTCAGATGCTTAGAGATATTCTTCCTGAAAACTCCAGTCATCCAGACGCCATTGTCTCTCCCACAAAAGGTAGGGCTCACTCCTTGCTGTTAGGACAATGGCTCCTTTCCCTGCAAGCTTTGACTAAATCAAGACTCCAGTCCATGGGCAATCAAGGTTAGGCCATTCTCATGAATCTGAGGTGCGACCATCTAGTCAAATGTGGGACTCCAATACTTTCCATTCCTATTGCGTGTATGTCCCTCTTCGCTTCATAACCTACAGTGCAACTCCTCCCTGTGATGTGTGATTGCCTGCCATCACGGCCCCCAAATTGATATAAGCCTTGGTCAGCCATAAAGGAGCTCTCTCTTGGTTGCCTCTCCTCCCCCAACTCCTCTCCCATGCCCCTCTCGCTCCCCGGTTCTCTCCCCTGCCTTCTCCTCCTGCCCTCTCTCTCTGTCCACGTGGACCATCAGGTGGTGCTGAGGTGAGCATGCTACCATATAATGTGTCGACTCCATTATTTACATCTCTCAGCTGTTCTATGACTTTACTGTAATCTTTACTTTATTATTGCCTACTGGACTGTGATGATATGTTAGGGGCTTGGCTTCTCTGACAAGGGACCTTCGCCCTGAGCCAATAAAGAGAATAAGCCTTTCCCTACATTCCTCTAGAGATAACACCCTGAATTTGGACTGCTAGCCTCCTAAACTATGAGGGATTGAGTTTATATTGACAAAAGCCATCTAACATGTAGTATTTTTTTAAAATGTACTAGATAACAGATCAATTAGGTTGTCAATTTCCTAAATAAAAAGCTTATAGAAAGAACTTCAAAATGTTCATAATAGGGGCTGAGTCCCAGTGGCATAAGTGGTTGAGTGCAGGACTGTGGCCCGTGGGCTTAGCGGTTCAAATCCAGCAGTGGCTCTTAGGAGCAGCAGTGGATGTTCCCACGACCAGCAGAGGGCAGTGATGCCCCCCCCAAAAAATGTTCATAATAGAAATTCTAGAAATAATAAAAATTCTTTTATCTCTTAATTCCATTTTGCATGAACTTCTTGAAACCTTCTCATACTTTATCAGGATTTCTTAAAATATTTTCTACTAAATAGTAGTTGATTCATAACAGGATATTTGTTATGAATTAGCAACTTTGTTGTTTTTCTTAAAAATGTTTGCGTAAGGATGAAAAACTGGAAGAAAGAAAAACTGAGTCACTTCATAGTCATTATACATCTTACCATATTTTAAGGTATGTTAAAGGAGGCCTATGGCACTATGGGTTGCTAATCACAGGTCGAAGGTTCAAGCCCACAAGCCATTCCACATAGAATAAAGATGAGGTGCTCTGCTCCCACAAAGATTTGCAGTCTGGGAAACCCCATGAGTTAGAATTAATTCAAGAGCAGTGAATTCAGGATTTTAAAATGTATGCTATAGTGCCCAAAACTAAACTCACTGCCATCCAGGCAAGGCTGACACAGAGTAACGCTCTGGTGGGTTCCGAGATTGTTGCTGGAGCTTTCACAGGAGTAAAAAACCCAGTCTTTCACCCATGAAACTGCTGGTAATTTCAACTGCCAACTATACCAGGGCACCTATGATATGATAGGAGTAGCATGTTTCATTTCCTAAACTTTTTTAACTTAATAAACTTTGTTCAGTAAGCTTTTCAAGAAACTACTTTCAAATTAATATCTGAGAATGGAAAACTTATCATTCTCATATTATCTGCTATCAAGGTTCCCCCCGCCCCTCTACTATCAATATTAAGAATGTAGATGACAATAAACATTTACTAATTAAACATATTGCTGTCCAATGCAACACAGTAACATTTATAGAACATCAACATGAGTTCCACACTCCCGAAATTCTTCAAAAAACCTTAGAAAGTGTTGACAATTCAAGTGTACGGCTATCATTAAGGTCAATTTTGGGGCAATACTTTTTTTTCTGTGTGGAATATTGTCCTAAAAGGGAAAAGACAAACAGCTAACAAAAGTAAGTTATCCCAGCTGTCCTAACTCTTCTTTGCTTTGTTATTTTGTTATGGAAGCTATTTGAATACCTAATTCTTAATTAAGTAGATGATCTAGGGCTAAAGTGGTGAACCCAGGGAAAAGTAGTATTCTGAAGAGTTTAAAAGATCTGAATTAAGGGTCATTATGATACCCAATTTTTTTCTTGTAACAGTCACTCCCCTGTAGTGAATAAGAAAACAAGAGGACCACAAAATATTCATTTGAAAAATATCTTCAAATATTACATTGAGTCAGAAAAATCTAAAAATAACTAAAGGCTGTATATGTCTCAAAAGAGAAAAAACATAACTATTAATATTTAACTAAAATATGATATAATCAATAAATGTATCCATTCTTTTCTGTCCCAATTAAGGACTATACATGTGAACATTCTCTCTTGTGTATCAATGAGTAAAAGAAGGAATTATTATATTGTATAGCTTCACAAGACATGAGTTATGAAACAGCAAATTCCATATATACTCGAGTATAAGCTGACCTGAATATCAGTTGAGGCACTGATTTTACCACAATAACTGCAATAAAAAGGTGCTGAAAAACTCAGCTAGTACATGAGTATATACAGTATCGTTAAAAATGCTATACAGTATTTCATGGTGGTGGTGATGGAGTAAAATGGAGATGATGTCAAGGAGTCCATATAGAAAAAGTTATGCCTGAAAACTGTACTAACTGAATAAACTGGTGGTAGGTACTGAACAGTTTGGAATGAACTATGACCGAACTATGGAATGACATATGTATTAAATTTCAATTAATAAAAAATGTTTTACTGTCATATTACTTATGAAATTCTGACAATTTCTGTAAGCATTTTAATATATTTAAATCAGGCTAATAGCTAAACTTTATCTGGAAAAAATTATCTTTTCCAAAATAGACACACACACACACACACACACACACACACATAACCTCAAGCACACATACAAACACTGATTTCAATCAATTAAATGTCTATCTAATCTTTCAATTGTATAATTTTAAATTCTATTAAAAATAAGTTACTTAATTAAACCATATTTTAATATGAAAACCAGCTGGAAATTTTGGTTATGAATTTCAAAGTACAATCATTTTTTTGTTTTTTGGGGGGGCTTAATTGCCCTCTGGTGGTGGGAATAGGAGGCCCAGCCTTTGCTCCTGTGGATCCGCTGCTGGAATTGAACCTCCATCCCAGTGGGCCGCAGTCCCGTGTATAACCACTACGCCACCGGGGCTCAGCCAAAGTACAATCATTTTTAACATTTTACATTTTTTCCATTTGTAACACTGGTTCTTTGAAATACAATGGAAGTATATTTTGGTATATTTTATTATTAACCCAGTGAGATTTAATTCAAATACTTTATAAGTTCTTTTCATTATTTTGCTCAATGCAGAGCCATCTTGTGGTAATAAAGAATACTTATATGAAAGTTCCCAACATCTAGTTCCTAAATGGTGATTACAGTATATCACTAGCAAGGCTTAATTTTTACATTGAAAGAGCTTAAATTAAGTCCACCTCAGGACGAACATCCCAAAATATAAAATAAAAATATTACCTCATGCATAGTGAGTAAATAATTAAGGATGGCCTGAAGTTCATCTTCCTTTACTCCAGAATCCTTTAAAAACATAATATATGGATCTTAATTCCCATAAAAAATTATTTATATGTAAACATAAATATATATTTGTCAAGTAAATAATTGATATAAATATAACAAGATAACATAACACCAAGATTCTAAATGTGAAATAAAAATCTTGACTCACTTAAAAGACATGTAGGATGTAAGACAGCACAGCAGTCAAGAGATGGAACATAGCAGGGACTCAAATAGAAAGCAAGGGTTTTGAGAATGATGAGGGAAACAAATGTACAAAAGTGCTTGACACAATGGATGGATGTGTAGATTGTGATGAGTTGTTTGAGCCCCCGATAAATTGATTTAATTAAAGAAAGAAGATGGAACATTGATATCTTGTTTTGAGCACCTTGTGAGATACACACTAATCTTGCAGAATTCTAAAGAAGGCAGCAATAACTAATTGCTGTAACCAAAAGACCAATTATTCGCACATACTACTCTTCTAAATACAGAAGGCAACTTTCCCATTTAAGCTAACATTTTGAACTATAATCAGTTTTTTTTTAATTACCACGTAAAAACTCTAATTCTTACTGCCTCAATAAAAGGATTGAAAGAGACAGAGTAAGATCACTTACAAAGGGTGCTACATCTATCTGGTACATTTATTTACACACGAATACTGTTTCTCAAAATCTTAATGCCAGTTACAAGGAGCTCCCTAAAAAACGAAAATTAGGTGGGGAGTTGGTTGGCTATGGTATCTCCAATGGCAACAAGAGTCCCTGGTACCTAACAGAAAATCAGTGCATATTTGCTGAAAGAAAGAATACACACACTTGATCCCCAACACAAACTAGTATCATATACAATCCAATTACCAATCTTCAGCTCTGTAATCATTTATTAATACTCATCATGACCCAAAAGTCATAAAAATAAGGAAACAAGCATCTTTCAAAGAACTTTTCCCATGTGTACTTTAGTAACAAGAGAGTAAATAAATCAAGACAGCATTTTATGAGAAATTATAAACTACACCTTACACAGGATCACACATGATAAACAATAAGGACTCACCTTTGTCACTAATTGCTTAATGAACATCAACAAGAATGCTCGTAAAGAAAGTATTTCTTTTTCATTAGGTCGTGGTCCATCTTGAAGGGAAAAAAAATAACACAAACACGCAGTATGTCAAAGATATCAAAGTTGTTTAATATCCCCATTCCCAAAATATTTTGTTCCCTTTTGCTATCAGAAATGCAAAGGTCAGTCTTTTACAGGGTGACCTCTATTTTATGCCTCTGGAAAGACAAGCACTCACTATCACATGCAATTAATTGCATACGCAATGCTGCAAACCTACTAAATGGGTTATGTTCAAATTACAAGGAAGAACTTCACTCTATGAAAGGGGCAAAGGATTTCGAAAACATAAAAGTGAGGTTACAAATAAAACATTTAGAGATAAAATGAACTTATATTTTAAAAGATTGTTGGAGAATATTAACATAGCACATTTACAAAGGGAATGAGTGGAGCAGAAAATTTTTAAATCTGAAGATTCATAGTTGAACTGAGTATGAAAATAATATTCTTTACTGTTTGTTACCAGTGTATAAGCTAATACAAAACTCTAAGCAGCACACCACACCACACAGTATCATTCCCAAAACAAGGAATCATTACATTGACTGCCTTTGACAACTCCTCCTCCTCTTTCTCCTCATGAACAGCTCCATGGTCACACATGGCTCACATTAAGTCAATTTTCATGTCTCAAACACATAATTTCCAAGTAGAAGGCTTTTGAAACCAAACACCCATTGTTTTAAGATCCTAAATGCAGTACCTGTTTGCCTCACATATTCTACAATTTTTCTCCCACTAATCACTATTTACAGCTAGTTTCTAGACCACCAAGGCACAGGACCACCATGACCTTCAACAGATCAATTAGAATAGAAGAAAATTGCTTAAAATCTGTTCCACATGATGATTTCTAGACAGTGAATAAGTTAAAGAGTTGGAATTGAATAGCTCTCTCACATAAAGGATGAGGCTGTCTCAAGGTTACAAGATCACAGTACAAAAGTTGTATGCAAGACCCTACTTGATGTAACTACAGCACCAGGAAGTCACCACCAGGAAATTCTGAGCTGGTTCTACATCTGCCACAACATTGCTCTCTATAAAAATCCTATCATTTCTCTGGGTCCTGGTGGCTTTATAAATTATGGATGTTCTCTGACAATAAATAAAATTTATTTGAAAATGATACAGAGCATTATACATTATGCAATCTTCTCTCTATAAACCAATGAGCAGTCAAAGCCTTCAACTACAGCTGGAACATATGTTGTATAACTCCCAAGAATCTTGTTCCTGATTCAAGCAATAACCTTAATTTTTATTAGCACCTAATGTACACAGTCAATGAGCCACAGACTTTTGTCGGAAATGCTACACAGAAATGATGCTCTTTTATTAAATGTAAAGTTGTGAGAATAAAAGGCTGAAGTTGCTGCTTATATAACAAAAAAAGAGAACATGTGAACACAAAAGAGAAACTTGGAGATGGAGACAAATAGGATCTTAGTTCTATAATCTGAACCCTTGTCCAAGCTGTATCTGAAATTGAAAGTTTAACAGATAATTAACTCCTTTTATAAAAACTCAGTTTGAGGTGGATTTTGCATTCGAGAGGGCACTGCAAAAAGTTATTCAAAAAATTAGAATTTCCACCAGGGCAGTGATGCAAAAAAAAAAGAAAAGAAAACATTAGAATTGAAAGATAATATAATTTTCCAATTTTTGGAAGAGTCTTTATCCTGACAACCGAAGAGCCACCTTTGGGGGGAAAAAACTTATTTCAGCCCCTTTGTAAATTATAGAAATAATAAATGCATGACACCCTTCCAATATAAGCCCTAATTATACAAAACTATAACTACTAAATTTATAATTTTAAGAAACCTCTATTCCCCCACAATCTAGTTTCTGTAGAAAACTATACTGACTGACCTTACTGTGGTGAGTGTTCTTAGCATCCAGACTAACTAAGAGTCTCTTTTCGAATTCAGTGCTTTAAAATAATCATCATAGTCATATTTTCTCCCCAAAATAGTCCCACCAACTCAAGAGCCATTCTTCCATAAGAATACAGGCATGCCTCAAAGATCATTGGTCGGTCAGGTCCAGACCACCATAATAAAGCACATCTTGCAATAACATGAGTGATACCATTTTTTCTGTTTCCTGGTGCATACAAAAGTTACAATTATGCCACACTATGCTTATTAAGTGGCAATAGCACCGCAGAACTTTTGAAATATTGTGAGCATATCCAAATGTGACAAAGACACAAAGTGAGCACATGCTATTGGGAAAATGGTACCAATAGATTTGTTCCATAAAAGGTAACCACAAAACTTCCATTTTAAAAACATACACTATCTGTGAAGCATACTAATGTATAGTGGGATAAAATGATGTATGTTTGTTATGAAACTATGTCAACCACAGTTTAGGACAAATTCTTAAAATTATCAGTAAATTTCCAATTTTGTCATGATGACTTGTATGGGTAAAAATAAGAAAAAAAAATTCCAGTTATATATGAGTTTTTATTTAAACTCTTTTATACTCCCACTCACACACTATATTATCCATATATAACCATCTTTAAATTTTGTTGTGAAAGGAAATTAAAAAATTATGGAATTTGTCCACGGGCTTTTTGAAGGCCCCATCTAACCTAACAGACAGAGAGAATATACCTAGTCCTTTTGGTGTGATGCCACTTCGGTCCTGAGGATTTACTGCCCAGTAGTAGTACTTCAATGTGTGTGTGATGAGCAGCACAGTTCCAACTCTCCGGATGGCATTGTATATGTTGGCTGTACCAATGAATTCCGTAGACAGGTAAGTGTAGAGTGTTAACTGAACCTACAGAATCAAAACAAAGACTTGAAGTCAACAAAGTCCAATAGCATTTTATCTATTACCAGTAACACTCCCAGTTTATACTGGAATTGTATTTGTTGCAAAAAGTAAGAGCATAGGCCCTGGCACTCCCCAACCCTCTTATTTAGAAAAACAACACGACAACAGAAAAAAGAGCATAGGCATGGTACAAACATACTAGATAACACAAATCAACTAAAATATTATAGGTGGAAAACCAAAGCAGGTTTATATCAGCAGTATGAAACCTCCCAAATACACCAAAATACCTTACTCTGTTCCAAGTAAATAATTTTTTGATTCCTACTTGACAACCTAATAGTAAGTTTCTCTCTAAACTAAACGTACCACTGATCCTATGTATAGATGTTAAAAAGATGGAATTTATCTTGAAGAAAATTAGAAGCTAGAATAACACAAAAGGAGACAAAAGTAGGCATATTCTAAAGTAACGAGAAGCATACAAAAAGATACAGAAACTTATCTGAGAATGACAGAGAAACTTATAGAAAACAGAATTTTGTTAAAATAGCTCATATTACAACACCCTGATCCAGCATTCTTATCATAACATTATAGTCTCTAAACTTAGATGTCAGCTCTATCTTGGATTAGAAAAGGATCTTCGTCTTATTTCTAAATAGTCTAAGTGAATACATAAGGGTTTATTAACTGTATGTGTGTGCATGTGCCTCAAACAGACACAAACATGCAGGAATTCTAACAAAAAAGTAATAAGCTAAATAAGGAAATGGGAAAATGAAGAAAGCCTATGAGATTGATATTATGATAAAGGGAAATGCAAATAAAATTGAATAACCTATTGAAATTGACAGTAAAGATCTCAAGATTATTCATATGCCAATTATTAATATTCATTCTTCTATGTATTACTTAATCAAATAACCACATAAAAATTATGTGTCAGTATCTGTCTTTCCCTCTAGACTTAAATTCTATTATGTCAGAAATGAGATTAATCTTGTTCACCACCATATACTTGGGGGTCCACCATAAAGTAGTATAGCCACAAATACTTGTGAAGTATATGAATGACCAGTAGATAAAATTCACATCTCCTGTTACATCTGATTATGAATGGATCAAAAATAATTAGAAAATATAAATCACTGATGGCACCCTCTCCCAATTCATGCATTCATTCTTTCTACCTTGGAAGACAAAGGCGGATTTTTCTTGAAGTTTAAGCTCCATGAACACTTACCACAGGTTCCCTCTAAGGCCATAAACCTAATGTAGTATTCACAATGTTTTTCTTTTCTTAAAGCAGAATATTATATATGCTTCAGGTCCAAATCTGATCTGCTCTTTATTAGAAAATAAATGAAAGCTGATACAAGTCCTCAAGGATACACAAAACAGACAGCTGAAGCAAAAGGAAAGTTTCATATTACAGAACCAATTGTAAATTCCAAAAAGGAAATTAAGGAAAGTTATTAACAAATACAAGATAAGAAATAGGGTGAAATAATAGCTAAGAACCTAAGGAGTTCATATGATGAAATCATTTTAAAAACTACTCCTGTTCAGCTATGTATCTAATAAAAGGGTTTTTAACCACATCAAAAGAGACCAAAAACCTTACCAATATGCTGGTTAGTAAGACAAAGAAGTTTCTACTAAAACAGTTTAAAATGTTAACTTGAAACAATCTTTAAAAAGAAATAAGGCTGAGGGTCACAGAAGAGAAAAAGGTCAAATTTTGAACCTGAAGATAAAAAGCTACAACCTACAGCTGCCTCTCTTGATTATTTCCAAATGGCCATCAGAGTCAGCAGCTGTTTTTCTCTTTAACTTTTGAAAAGACCAACTGAAAAGAAGGTATCAAGAGAAGCCAAAAAAGGCAGTCTTTGTTGTTGTTGATGTTGTTGTTGTTGTTGTTTTGTTGACAACTGAAACAAATATGTTACTACTACCTAAATAAGTCCTAGTGGTGCTGCAGTGAAGCACTTGGTTGCCAACCAAAGCCAGTAGTTGCACATGAGAGGGGTGTGCCGGCCTGTCTCAGTACACATTCTCAGCCTAGGAAACCTTCTGGGACAGACCTCTCCGTCCCATTGGGTCTCCTTGAGTGAGAATCAACTTGATGGGTTTAGGTTTAGGTTTGGGCTGGGTCTTTCCAACCTAAATAATTCAAACAGATCAAGAGTAAGTGATAGATGGAGAGGAAGGGGAAAAAGGAAAATGATGAGTTTAAATTAAAATAACTCGATGTTTTGAAAATGATGGCAATAAATGTACAACTATGCTTGACACAGTGGATGAATGTGTGGATTGTACTAAGAGCTGTAATAGCCCCCAGTAAAATGATTTTTTAAAATGACACACACAAAAAAAATTATTTAAAAAAATAACTTGCAACAAAAGAGCCGAAAAGTATAAATGTGCAACTTAATAAACTTTCTGTTTCATGTTCAGGCTCAAATTATGATTATTGATGTAGATTAATACATTAGGATTGGTCAACTATTTTAACCTTATATTTTTTCACAAATTTACTTAAGTGCACAAAATCACTTAAGTGCAATTATCTTGTGGTTATAATATTAAAGTATCATTTGACGAATGGAATGTCCTTGTATAATTTGAATTCATGTAAAACTTAAATGATTACATGTGACCAGTATGTCCCGGAAGCCTTTCAAGAGAGGGTGTCATTTCAGCTGCGCCTGTGTGAATGAAACCCACATGCAGCGAAAGGGACCTCTGTGTTAAAGGTAGAAGAGTGTCTGCTGTTAAAAAGTGGAAAACTGTGTAGTGTATATTTGCAATAGCAGAAAGCAAGAGTGGTTATGCAACCACACTTTAATTTAAATTAAAACCATCAACTTTGTATTTATGAGATAAAATTTCTCTCAAATAAACTTTAATAACAAAAATAAAAACCATAGTGCTGTTTTAAAATTCACTAACATTGCTTTACAAAAGAACAAATATACACACATTCAGAGAATTTAAAATGTTATTTTTTAAAATGCTTACCAGATATACTCATGTATAAGCCGAGTTTTTCAGAACATTTTTAATGCAGTTTTTGTGGTCAAATTAGATGCCTCCTCTAAAAATCGTATCGGCTTATATTGGAGTATATCACAGTAATTTAAAAATGTAATCCAGCGAGACTTACATAATAAGACGGGAAAAGTGCAATGCCATTTTCTTAAAACATTAGCTTGAGGTATTGACTCGATGCCACTCAAGTTCCCCTCTGGAGGTGTTAATTAAACCCACTCTGCAACCACTCCCTTATCAAGGTCTCACACATCTGGACCCAGATGCACTTGTTCTTTTGGCCGCTCAAGATGAGGACCCCAACAACTAAGGACAGTCCACCCAGGCCTTCTAACCTGCAAAGTTACTTACAATGTCTAGTCCCACGGAAGCCAGCACAAGCCAGCTAACCATACCCTGCTTGCCACACACACAAGCTCACGTCTGCAATTCCTGTGTACTGTTACCTCACCCCCAGGTGCAACTCCTGATGTGGCCATGTGCCACAATAAGCTGCACATCCCTGTCTCTGCGAACTGTGAAGAGTGAGTGACTTTCCCAGCATTCTTGACTCCTACTTCCTGTGTTATACCTTGATGTACCATCCCATGAATATGGCAAAGAAAAAGAATAAAAGAAAGAACTCACATCTGCCACTTTTCTCAAAACACAAAAACATTTACTTGACATGTAAGTGAAGAGAGTAAGACAAATATGTATTACCTTGGCAGGGGTATGAATCCATATTGCAGGGTTCAGAAGAATATGGTCACATAACTGCTTGAGTAGGGGCATCCCACTCTGGAGATTACTAAGATACTTGGAAAATGCAAGGCAAAGTTCAAGAACTGCTCTGCTGACATGGGATTTGGAAGACTATAAAGAGAAGTAGTTCAAGTTTAATAACAACTCAAGATAAAATAAATAAAATTATAGGCTATCAATACCAGAAAATAGTTGACCCACAAGTTATGCTCAAATTATAGATGCCACAAAGCACAAATTCACATATGAACACAATGAGACAATAGAAAACAGCTAAATATTTCATATACAGGTAATTTTATATTAGACAGAAGCAATACCTAACTAAAGCAGATACCTAACTAAAACTTATTTAGTAATCCAAATCTATGCCCTGAAAATTAAGAATCAGAAACTCGTAGCATTTCACACTTTACCTTTTCAAGACTATATCCTATAACCAAGAAACCCTTACAAGCAAGCATCTGCTCTTGCATCGCAACTGAGTTCTTCAACAACTCCATGATAAAAGCCAGCAAGGTTGAACTGGAATTAAAAAAAAAAGACAAGGCCTGAAAAGCATAATTTCAATCAAAACATGCAGCCTCCTGCCCTTTAATAAATAAAAAATAATGAGTTTTTACGGAAAACAAAAGTTATTCCTTAGGTTGTCCCCCCATAATATATGCCAAACCTAAGGCACTGACCATACACTTGGAGGTCAACTGCTTAAAAATTATCTGCTTGAGGTTATTGGCCATCTAAAACAATAAGACCGCATAGTGTTTCCCACCCTAAGTAAGGTTCACTCCCTTCAGATAAGGATAATGGGTGTTTTCCCTAAAGGAGAACCCAAAGACACAAACATCAAGCCAGCTCAGAGATGATCAAGCTTAGGCTGCCACCTGGACTCTAGAGTGCCCATCTTGTATACCTTCCTGTCACATGTATGCCTCTAGTGCAGTGGTTCTCAACCTTCCTAATGCTGTGACCCTTTAACACAGATTCTAATATTGTGATGACCCCCCCCACCATAAAAGTATTTTCATTGCTACTTCACAGCTGTAATTTTGCTACTATTATGAATCGGGTGACCTCTGTAAAGGGTCATTTGACCCTGAAAGAAGTCGTGACCCACAGGTTGAGAACCCCTGCTCTAGCGTCTCCCCTTCCTATTGCGTTTATACCGCTAGCTTGTTCCCTTCCTGTAGTGCATATGCCTATTGTACAACCCCTTCCTGTTAAGCATGAGGTTATGGGTAATTAGGGGAGCTTACCCTGAGTGTATTTAACCCTTGGTCACAAATGTATTTGCTCTCTGTGTGGATCTGACAGCTGAAATCACTGCCATCCCAGAGGTAAGCACTCCCATGCTTTATCTTGTCTGATGTCTCTTTAAACTTACCCCTCAATTACACAAACACCCCTTGGATTCATTCAGTTGTGAAGGCTGATACCTCACAAGTTATACAAAAAGAATTAAAGGTCTACCCAAACTACTTCCAATACTAATTTCATGACTAGCATTTTAAAAGAGTTATGAGTTTAATCAAGTATGTCATGTAGTTTTAATCAGAGAATAATCAATGAATTGTTTAAATAAAAATAGTTAGCAGCAGCCCAAAGCAAGCAATAGAAATGGCCAATGTAAGTATATTAAGGCCTAGACAATGACTTAAAGAAGTAGGCATACTGAGTTTCAAAGAATCAAGACATCTAAAGCAAAGGACTCGGGTGAAAATCCTCAATGTGCTAGGTTCCTGACTGACCTCATTTATAGTGAGCATACAGCTTCATGAAGGGGATGATAAAATAATAAAATTTGTCAACTAATTCAAGAATGTGAGACAATAAGTGTGATCAATTTCCCAATGTTAACATTATAATTCGTCAATCTCAAAGACCTTTAAAACTGAACAGTAACTATCTATAGTCATGCTCCAATCTCCATAACTAAATTTTAGAGACGCCCCAAAGAGGGAAGGAAAGTGACCTGTGGCCTCCTTAAAGGCTCTAAGACATTCCACAAGGAAAAAAGAGCATGGCTGGCAATCAACCTCCTCCTCCTATCAGAGTCTTTCTATTAGGAAGCAATATCAATAGAGAATCTGCAAAAATAAAAGGAAGTAAAGCCAAGGAAATTAACTGAACATCTGCCACAAAAACTTTAGATGGGGTCATAAATACATAAAAAGAAATCTTATGAATCGCTTCTCAGCCTTTTGAAGTGAAGAAATCCTTTGAAGAGTAGTTTGCTCAAACTGCATTCCTTTTTTTAAAAAGTATTCTTCTTGCCTAAAGATAATCTGCCACAGTACTCCAAGACTTGAATGCAACATACCAGCATGAAGCAGGGAACCAATAGACTTCTGAGGGGTGGCCCCAAACCCAACTACATGGGCAGCACCCCCTCCATGCAGAAGAATTCACTTCTGAGGACAGCACTGAAGCTACAGCTCAAGGAAAGGGAAAAGTCTGATCAGAGCACACAGTAACAAATGAAGGGGGAGGAAGACAGCATGGAGCCCATTCTGACCCACCAAGCCTTGAGGACGATATCCCCACTCAGAGCAGTCAAAGCGCAGAAAGGACAGTATGAAACAGTATGAAACAGGACAGTATGAAACAGCCCTAATATGAAACTCGACATCTCTCACTGACCCATAGTGCTATGGGGGAAAACACTGGAGACACTGTGGGAATTATGTCCAATCTGACCCACAACACTGAAATGAAACACTAAGGGCGTGCAACAGAACAGCAAGGGAAACAGAGCAAGGGAGTCCCGAAGGAGTACCAAAAATAAACTTTGGGGTCAGGGCATGGCACCCCAACAGACTCAATAAGAAAACACTCCTAGAGGTCAACAAACAGACCTTGAACTATTTACAGGCTTCTCCCCCGCCCCCAACACACTTTTTTTTCTTTTTTTGTCATTGGATTGTTGATGTTTTGTTTTCTTTTGCTTTGCTCTGTCATATTTTTTTTGGGGGGGGGGGGAGGATATCACTGCCTCTGGTGGTCGTGGGTGCTACCCAGTGCTGCTCCTGAGAGCTGCTGCTGGATTTGAACCGCCAAGCCCACGGGCTGCGGTCCCTCACTCAACCACTTATGCCACTGGGGGCTCTGTCTTATTTTTTGTACATATTATTATCTCTGCAGGTCTATCTACATTAAATAGGCAGGATAAACAATCGGAAGGAGAAAACAAGGGAACCAATGGTTTTAGAGGGACATGGGAAAGGGGAGGCAAAGAAAAGGAAGTGCATACTAACAAACCCAGGTATAAAAAAACAACACATGATCAGTGGTAAGGAGGGTATAGAAGACCTCCTACAGCTTGATCAAGGGCAATGTAACCAAGAAGAATGACTGAAACTCAAATGAAGGCTGAACATGGTAAAGGGACCAGAGGAATATAAAAGGAAATAGAAGAAAGAACTAGGAGGCAAAGGGCATTTATAGAGGGCTAAATACAGGCATGTACATATGTAAATGTACTTATATAAGACAATGGGGAAATATATCTATGTGCATATATTTATAGGCTTAGTATTAAGGTAGCAGATGAACATTGGACCTCTACTCAAGTACTTCTTCAATGCAAGAATATTCTATCTATTAAACCGACACTCCATGATGCTCACCTTCCCGAAAGGATCGCTGAAGACAAAGCTGGTGTTTAAGCAAATGTGGTGAAGAAAGCTGATGGTGCCCAGTTGTCAAAAGATACAGTGTCTGGGGTCTTAAAGGCTTGAAGAGAAACAAGATGCCATGTAGCTGAGCAGCACAACAAAGCCCACATGAAAGAAACACACCAGTTTCTGTGATCATGAAGTGTCAAAAGGATCGGATATCAGGCATCAAAAACAAAAACTCATCTCATTGTGAATGAGGGGAAGGCAACTGAACATCCCCTTACAGAAAAGTTGCAGGGAAGAGATAAGCCAGTCAGGGTACTGTATAGCACTGATGAAACACAAAACTTTCCTCTGTTTTTTAATGGCTGACTCACCCCACCCACTATTATGATCTCAATTCTACCTTACAAAATTCGGGTAGAACAGAGGATGTACACTGGTACGAATAAGAGATGGAAATACAGGGAATCCAGAACAGATAAACCCCTCAGGATCAATATTGAGAGTAGCCATGTCAGGAGGAGAAGGGGAAGGTGGGGGAGAAAAGCAGAACTGATGACAATGAGGTACATATAACTCCTTCCCTGGGGGATGGACAACAGAAAAGTTGATGAAGGAAGACATTAGTCAGTGTAAGATATGAAAAAATAGTATTTATAAATTATCAAGTGTGCAGGAGGGAAAGAGGTTGAAAAAGGAGGGAGGAGAAAAATAAGGAACTGATACCAAGGACTCAAGGAGAAAGAAATGTTTTGAAAATGATGATGGCAACGAATGTACATATGTGCTTGACACAGTGGATGTTTGCATGGATTGTGATAAGAGTTGTACAAGCCCCCAATAAAATGATTTTTAAAAAAAGATTATTTACCTAAAAGTATTTCATCATTAAATACATAAATGGTAGATACCCTGTTATGTATAAATGCAGAAATCAGAAAGATAAATTGAAAAAGAAATTTCACAGGAAATTAATTTATTATTTTCAGATAGCAGGTGAAACAATTATTTTGCTATAATTACTTTCACTGGTGCATATATGTTAAGTAGAGGCATAGGAGATTTATTGAGAGATTCTATGCTATTTATATAACTTATCTCAGAATTTATATGCCACTGTCTTTTATAGTGCCACATTATAACAGTGTAACTATAATTTATTATGCCACAACATTATAACTATGACAAAACAGCCAAATGGTCAATCTAATAACAAACATAAAAAGGCTAAGTCACCTGCTATGTAGTACCATCAAAAATTTTGGCTTTCAATTATTTGTATGTATAAGAAATTTAAATACAAAAAGGTAAAGTCCCATAGTAACTAGCTCCCAAATAACAATGTAAATTGCTTCCAATTAGTATAACGTTAGACAAAAAACAAAACTTTATAAATGTATGTTATCATCATTTCTAGCCTTCTCTAAAACATTAACTGCTTTAGAGTTTGCATATCTCCTATGAGAAGAAACAATATAAATACAATTTTCTTATGAACAAGATAGGTGTGAGCTGAAGCAACCCACTTAGAAAAGAATTATTTTTAAATCCATGAATGATTAATCATCTCCAAATGAGCAGGTCATCTCCAGAACATTGTGTATCGAGGTTAAAAAGTGCTCTCCTCTTCTGTGTTTAGTGCAATACCATTAACATTGAGTAAACCACAGAAAGTACAATGTGCAATTTGTGATGCTAAAAGGTCTCCAGAGAACAAAGTCATGGATAAGCCATCAAAGTGAAGAATCAACTAAGCCCACATGGAAGAAGCACACCAGTTTGTGTGATCCAACGATGACAATAGCAATCCTCAAAGATGAAGAAGGGAAAAGTATCACAGCTAAAATTATGAAGCCCCAAGTGGGAGCCAAAACCCATCTGAAGAGTAACTAGATAGACTAAGGCACTGGCAGACCTCCACTAGCTATAGGCAATGGTCTCAAATAGCCTTACTATTAGATCACTGTCATCTTGATTATGCTGGATTGAACTTGATAGTTGGTCAGCTGAAATCCCTATTGAACCAATCTGAATTTGTTCTAGGGACAAATATATCCTGTGTGTTCCATAACAAAAATTTTTTCTTGCCTTTTTAAATATTGAGGATTTTTTTTTCTTTCTTACTCATTATCTGTATTTTTAACTTTATATTATTATTATTCATCCTTTCCATTTTGTTTTTTATAGTTTCTACTGGGTTTCCCAATTTGTAAAGCACAAGAGCAGATACACAGTGATAATAACTGATACAAGGATAGACAGGGGGTGTGGGGGTGGGAGGTAGAGAGAGTGATAAGAATTCAGGAGTAAACAATGAAGGCAGGAGAGGGTAGGGAGCACTAGAAGTGACTGTGATTACACAACTCATTTTAAAGGCAATTTTAAAATGGAGGAGGTAGGAATGTTCTAAAATTGATGGGGCTAATTACTGTATAATTTTTCTTGATAACTGAACTACTGAATAATTAAAGTGTATTATACAAGGCTTAGGTACCAATAAAAATGTTATGGAAATAATGCACAAAGTTGCATGACAAAATTTGTACAGAGAGAGGTCTGCAGCTATGCTTGTCCACCATTTCAAGATAAATAAGTAGCGCCCATGACAACCAGAGGCAGTGATGCCCCAAAAAACAAACAAAAAAGATAAATAAATCCAGTATAAGGATAAGCATAACAGTTTTTAAAAAGAAAGAAAAAATAAATTGTGATGTCATTCGATGCAACTACATCAACAGGTGAAAAACCTTGTTAAGTTTGGGGGGCGTTAATCCTTTTCTGGTTCATTTATATTAATATGAACCACAATATGGGAGATTAGAGTATACCAAGTTCATTTCTCATTCTCTGCCTAAGAATGAACTCTTTAGTTCCCTTATAGTGATATCCTTATTTAAAGAATAATAGAGATTATACTTAACTCTGGAATAATGAGGACAAATTGAATTTTACAAGCATGCACTACTCAGTAGGTCATATTTAAATACACTCAGTGCTGGGAAAGCATGTATTCCAATCTAACCATTTGGCTCTAAAAATGACCTGTTTTCTTTGACCAACTACAGTTTATTGAAGAATTCCATGTATTTATTCATATGCATGCATATTAAATAATAAAATGTTTAATTTATGTATTATGTTTGCTTTTAAAGGCTTTGGATAATTTACTACTTCAGCAATCAAAAATTCCTTAAGCTTGAATTTGTAACATCAATTTTTTAAGTAATTTATTATGCTATTAAGCCTAAGGGTATTATAAAAAAAGTTGTGGGAGAGTCAAAAGTTATACACAGTTTTTGATTGTGCAAAGGATAAGTGCCGCTAGGCCTCATTTTGTTCAAGGGTCAACTATACTATCACTGAGACAGATTTCTAATACCATGTACAGTTCACAAATTTCTTTAAATTACATTCTCTGTTTTGGCCCGACAACAAGTCTGAAAGGCACAAAAGACAACTGTGTACTCACAGTGATTACAGTAATTCTCATACCAAATTAAAGGGGAAAAAAAACGAGGTACTCACCAGATAGTTAAGTCAACCTCATCAGACAAATATTGCCTAAAATCCAATTGTGCAAAAAGTGGAAAAAGCACTTGTACGCCTCCAATTGAATGCATAGCACTTTGAATGGAATGTGTTAAAACTGCCTTCACATCCTTATAAAATAGAACACAAAGTAAGAATTCCAATTATTTGCTTTTTTCAAATCAATGAATAATAAAAGCACAACCATAAAAGTAACCACACTATCAGGTTATCTCCCACATACTTATAAAAGCTACAAAATGTACCTACGTAGTACATCAAAATGTATTCTTGGAAAACAAGTGAATTCCTGAAAATACCATTGAAAGGCCATAGTTTGTACCTGGAGCATGAGGGCATGAGGTGAATGAACAAAAATGGAAGGGTTATCCTTTGGGGAGGACTCAAGGCAGAGCTGGGCATCTGTAGCTCTCGGATTGTATGTGAATGCAATGGCATTGGAGAGTTTCCCATCATACAACAGAAGTTTGTGGTGCTCAGCGAGGAAGAGGTCACTTTCTGCTTTGAATTTAAATGTACCCTAAGAAATCAATAAAAAGGAGTAGTTAAGATAATCTGCTATCAAAAAAATGAAATCTAAATACAAATCACTACAGAGATTAGTATTTTAGGAGAAATATCATGGAAAATGTCTCTAGCAATATCAAACCAAAAAAGTAAGGTTGCTGAATTACTTCTAAGATGAACTGAATTTATTTGAAAGCTATAATGGCAACACAGTCAATTTGACTTTAAAACCGTATGTCAATAAAATATAAAACTTGCTATCTTATGGAGCAATGGTTTTCAACCATCCTAATGCCATGACCCTTTAATACAGTTCCTTATATTGTGTTGACCCCAACCATAAAATTACTTTCGTTGCTACTTCATAACTGTAATTTTGCTACTGTTATGAGCCAGGGTACTCCTGTGAAAGGGTTGTTGGGTTGAGAACCACTGCGATAGAGGATACAGGATGTATGAACATATAGGAGGATATAAAAATAAGAGTTCCAAGAAAAGCATTACAAAAATGAATGAATGAAATGAGCCAGAAAATTGTAACTATCGTCACTTAAAGCAACTAGAGGGAATGTCTCAAACTGGCTGTGGATTCTGAAATGCAACAGCAAGACAATTTCTACCACTTAGATTTTTATGAGAGGGTACCCAACAAAAAACAGAAAGAGCTCCTCTAGACAGAGCTTTCATAGTATGCATTTTTCCTGCTAGGGAAACCTTGAGCAACACGCGCTGAATTAGTGCACCCAATAGCATTGCCTGGGAAGGTACTCTATGGTCACAGTGAAATTTTTTAATAAAAGCAGTTTCAGTTGAACCTTATTTTTTATGATGGCTTATTGAAGAGAAGGTGTGGCTATGAAAGTTTGTTTCCTAGTTGGGAAAAATCCCAGAAAAGTGTCGTGATGTTGAATCTAGCTGACAAGAACAGTACTATAGGTAAAACTCAAGTATAGGAGTGATTTTCAGTTTCAAAATAGGTAAAATGTCGAAGTTTGTCATCAACTTCTGGATATCCATCAACTTCCCAAAAGGACCAAAATGTTGGCAAAATTCACACACTGTGTTTGAGGGCTGACAATGGATATTCGAGAAGTAGGTTAGTGATTAGACTATCTTCAGCAAATTTTAATGGACGATTTGGGAATGACAATAATCGCTGCAAAATATGGGCCTGAGTTCACCAAGAAAAAATGTATTGAGTAGAAACATGGCAGGCTTTGAAAGGACAGTTCCAAAGTGACCCACACTTTTTTTCCCAATGTGATGCTACAGGGTGTTATTCTTAAATCCCCAAAGCAAACATCAATCAAGCCAAAATAGCTCATCAAGTGAAATCCAAGATCAAGACAAGGCTCATTTGTTTTTTTGATGTGAGGGAGACAGTACATTTGAAGTTCATTCCACCAGGTCAGACTGTTAATCAAGCTTTCTATTTAGAGATTCTGAAAAGATTTCATGACAGCACGTGACAAAAAAGGCCTGATTTGTGGCAGATGGGGGACTGGTTCACGCAGTCATCTCAGTGTATCGGTTTTTGGCAAAAAACAGCATGTCTCTCTTGTCCCCAGCACCTGACTCACCTGACCTTGTTCCTTGTGACTTCTTTTGATTTACATGAATGCAGAGGGACATGAAAAGAGAACGATTTGATGACACAGAAGATGTGAATTAAAAAAAACAAGGGAGTTGCTTTCAGCCATGCAAACAGGTAAGTTTGAAAAATGTTTCCAAGAATGGAATAGCAAATTTGACAAATATATTCAGTGTAATGGAGAGTCCTTTGAAGGCAATAGATTGTTTTACAAATAAATTTGAATGCACAGCTTTCAGGGGGAAATTATGGCGATTTTTGTACCCCCTAGTATAGAACTTTCAAAGAGCAGTTATGAAACATATAACCTTGACCGATTTTACTTTTATATAACATCTGTAACTAGATAAATTAGTGATAAACTTTTAAAAGATGTATTCATTATTCTCAGGAAGACTTTTTTTCCCCCAATGATTTTATTGGGGGCTCTTACAACATTCAATGCATCATTTGTATGAAGCATATATGACACTTGTTGCCATATTCATTTCCAATATTTTCTACTTGAGCCCTTGGTATAAGCTCCTCTTTTCCCCTCCTTTTTTATATAAATCATTTAATTGGGGGCCAGGAAGACTTTTTTGGTGGGGGGGGGGACATCACTGCCCTCTGGTGGGAGTAGGAGGCCCAGCCTTGCTCCTGGAGAGCTGCTGCTGAATTTGAACCACCAACACAATGGGCCGCAGTCCCACACACAACCACTACACCACCAGGGCTCGGCCCCAGGAAGACTTTTTATGAAAGGTAATTATAGTTAAGATTCCACAGCTCAGGTACTTAGCATAAATAAATTAGGTGTCTTTAGGAGAATGACTTCTGGGAAAACTAAGAATACCAACCTTTTATAGTATTTTTAAAATAATAGCCATTTGAGACTGGATATTATGCAGTCATCCCTTAGAAAATAAAGAAGTTCAAATAAAAATTAACTGAATTTTAAGCCCACAGAGGCCCAAAAAAGACTATATACCATTTTTTAAAAATTAACTTTTTGCTTCTATTCAAGAACTATAGGCTAATATTTGAAAATACATATTTTAGAAAGCAAAATCTAAACATACATTTTATTTTGTAGTCTTCTGAAATCTATACATATTCATGAAAAAATCCAATCTTTTACTTCATTTGCTAAAAACAAACTTATGGAAATATTAAAATCATTTTGCTCAATAGGAAACCTAACCCATAACTAAGCAAGAAAAACTGTCCATCAAGAAGGTTATATTAATAATCTCAACCTGAATATATCTTAATTTCTCAGTATGGAATGTAGTAATATTTCTTCAACTAAAATGCTTCTAAATTGTAAGAATTTAAGAATCTGTGGGCTTAAAAGTCAGTTAATTTTCATTTGAATTTCTTTACTTTATTTTCTAAAGATTAACTTTATAAAAAATTAGTAGCAGTAAGTCCAATAAGCTATGAAAAGTAAAAGTCAGAAAGCTGAATTTTTAATAGCTTCTACAGTAAAGTTCTAAGACATCCTAGCTAACACATGTTATCAAGTGGAATTTCTCTATTAGCAAAATGAAAACTTATGCAAATATAAAGGCATTGTCAAATGAAATTCTTATAATAACTTGGGAAACAAAGTTCTTCATTTTCTTCTGAAATATATTTTTTAAATCATTAAAGTATGAAAAAAAAAAGCATTAAAGTATGTAATTAACTGCAATGTTTCAAAGGCCAGCCTGAGACTGCTTATGCTCCAAACCCAGGTGCTGTAATGGGTTGTGGTTTGGCTGCTAACCTCAAAGGCAGCAGTTCGAAACCACTAGCCACTCCAAGGGAGAGAGATGAGGTTTCTATTCCCGTAAAGGGAATCCCGAAGTGGTAGTTCTACTCAGTCCTTTAAAGTCACTAGGAGTCAGAATAGACTCAATGGCAGTGAGGGACAGAAGATAGTTTAAACAAGTTTAACTAAAGAATTCTTCAAACCATGATTTACTTAACAGTAATAAGTAAAACAAGGCATAAATCTTTATTATTGATGTATCCCCTCTCATTATTCTTACTATACTTTTATCACTGCATGACCTACAAATGAGGGCAAGACAGTCATTCATATATTAAAGGTGATTAGCAATAATGTTTTTGTCTTAGGTTATGCTAAGCACTAAACTTAGCAGTCATTTCTACCCCCTCATTACTGAAGTGTCCATCTGAGTGCCAGCATTAATTTTAGATGGAAATAAGGAAGTCAGGCTTTGAATGACTTTTTTTTAAGATACCACAGAGGTTATCTTTTAACTCTTAACTAATGCTCAAATTTCTTACAGGACAATAGATTATACGTTAACAAATTAAAACACTAATATACAGACTGAAAGAAAAATTACAGCTTTACTTCTTTGTTAAAGAAAATTATTTATTAATGGAATATCTACATATCTACAGCACCATATAAATGTTCAATCCCTGGAATAAGATTTCAAACTGTCACCCACATTTCCTTCTCCACACTAAGTTCCAATACTTTTCACAAGGTATTTGCTTTTTATCATAGCAGCTGCCAAAACCATAGCTGTGCAGAAACAAAACAGCATCAAAAGAAATGTAACATGAGGGCTGAGTTCCGGTGGCGTAAATGGTTGAGTGCGGGACTGCGGCCTGCGGGCTTGGCAGTTCAAATCCAGCGGCGGCTCTCAGGAGCAGCACTGGGTAGCGACCACCAGAGGCAGTGATGCCCCCCCCCCCAAAAAAAAGAAAGAAATGTAACATGAAAGATTAAACATATGGTCACATGTCAACCATCGCTCTGTTTTCCTCAAATCTGTTATGAAAATACCTTTTCGCCCCTCTGTAAGGAGACTTGATGGTACTGTGGGTTAGGCAATGGTTTCTGAACTGCAAGGTTTGTTCTTCAAGGCCATCAGATGCTCCATTAAAGAAAAATGAGGCTGTCTGTTCCCATAAAAAGTTAGTCTCAAAAACCTCAAGGGCAGTTCTACTACACTGTCCAAAAGAGTGACTGTGGCATGGAATCAACTTAATGGCAGTGGGCTTGGGGATAACACCTTGTGATTTTTCTATGCTGCATCTAGTTACCTTAGCACACAGTTGTGTAACCCAAGATAATTGACCCTATAAATCATCAAATTAACCCAGATTAATTTAATCTAGCGCAAATTAACCAGTGAACATAAGTAAAGTACCTTGTATCCCAGGCCCAACTGATAAATAGCAAATATCTGAGCTGCATTAAGAGCTTCACTGAAAAGGTAAACTGCAGTCATCTGACCACAGAATACTCTGTTAGCGTCTGCTGTTTCTGAGGAGCCCAGGAAGCACTTATCAAATGTCTGTGAAAGAAAATAGATTTTATTATAGAAATACAAAAAAACTTTCCACCTGAAATAATCGAAATCTACACTGAAACAAATGTTTTCACGATGTAAGACTTAACACCTGAATAGATTCTAAAACCCACTTAGCATTTCACTTCATTTGTTCACAAATAGAATAATGATCATAGGAAATGCAATAAGTAGTTCTTCCAAAGCATAATCATTAAAACTAGATGATGATGAACCAAATGTAGGAAAGAGATTACGGACTCTGAGAGCTCATACTTAAGCAACCAAAGACTCAGAAGAACAGGCTTAAGATGATCACAGATAATAAAGCGCGTTAGTTTGGGGACACACTGAATCAGCCTCTTCGGTGTGCTCTTCTGGATGAAATTGGAAATCTAAGAAATAAGAAATCCATTAGGAGCTATAAGTTGGGTGAGAGGTTAAAGCTGAAAAGACAGATTTTTGCAAACATCGAGATGTTGGGTGAAGTCATGAGCATAGATGTAATCTCTGAAAAAGAATGTAAAAGTCAAGAAAAGCAGGTTTATATTTCCCTCTAATAAAAAGTGCTCTTAGCAAAGCCCAGATTGCAAAGGACACATTTTTATAACCCATATATAAAATGGAGAGGAAGCAGAGCTCTCCTACATCTTTACAAATATCATTTCATACTGAGAGATCTTAATGTATTAAATTAAAATACTAGCCCAATTATGATGATGAAATCATTTGTGGCCTCCCAAATTTCTACAGAAATTAATTTTTTAAAGCTCCAGCTTTTAAGATATGTTTACCATAACAGTTTGAAACTACTTACGTCACTGGTGTTAACAAACCAAGTTATCTCTCCATAGGAAGCTAGCTCGCCATTCACATAACATCGAAGCTCACTGTTCTTCCACCGGTTATAAATATGGACGATAGTTACCATATACCACTGAAAGTGCAAAAATAATCTTAAAAAAAATCTCTTCCTAATAACTAAGAATATTGATAACAAGTAAAGATGAAGTATTTGTACTTTTTACTAAATTCACTAACAAATAGAATATATTTATTCATGCAGTGTGCATTTGGTAAGGATTAAAATATTTTTCAATTAATTATGAATATTTAAAATATATATGAAAATTGGAAGTTAACATATCCTTTTTCCTTACATGGAAATTCTGTAACTATTGCCATATTTTTTTTATCGGTAGTTCACCTATGTTTTTGTACATATGGAAATGACTGCATCTTATTGCTTAACCATCTACTATCCTCAAAATTTTATTTAAGAAAATAAGCATATATTAAATGTGTAAGACCAAAATAGCTGCGAGGGACTTTTTTCCTGTGCAAACTCTGTAATAACCAATCTTTTTAACATCATCATCTCAAGAGAGACGTTACCAACTGTCCAGTGGTTTTCAGTTTGTTTTCTGAAAGAGCTTAAGCACAGCTGTGGTTTACCATATTTCACACCAGTAACTTTAAATCAAAATATTTTGAAGCCCACCGTGACTTGCTAACATTAATTATGACTAAGTAAATTATCATACCTTTTGGGGTTTGAAATCAAATTTCACACAGTGTTGAAAGCCTTTTCCTTTTGACTTTATTGATGTTATAATCAAACAGCCTCCAACAAAGTGCGCAGAATAACCAAGACCTTTGCTGGTTCTGAAACTGTGGAGAGTAAGTTTTTATTTTACCACCAAGTCTTATCCTGTCATGCAAAGTAAGGTGATAAGACTGGTAGGTCATGGAAGCACATACCAATATAAATATGGCTTATCCTTATCCACATTGATATTATTTACAGGGTCCATTCTAAGCCAAGTATGAAATGTGAAACCATTCTGGTATGGCCATTTGGCTATCGGAGGTAATGCAATGGCCTACGGAGAGAAACTGTAAGTTAGTGACTCACATAAAAGACTTTCTTGAAAGCATAAAAATGGACTTCACAATGCTATAGATGACATTACATTCTCTTTTGTCTGATTAAAAGTGTCTGCAAAACTTTTAATAACTCCTGAATTTCCCCAAATGCATAGGAAGGATGTAACTTAATTAAATGAAAGAAACGTTAAAGTGTGACCCGTTGACCACACTGGCCTTGTTTGTTTCATTTCTAAGACTGAATATCCAGAGATTCTTTTTTTAATTTTTTTCTTTTTAATTTTCAGAGATTCTAAACTAACCTGATAAATAGTCCTATCAAATTGCAAATTTGTTGCTAAAATGTTAAGGTCTTAAAAGTATAAAATGATGAACAAGACGGTAATGAAAACAGTAAAGTAAAAAATGTGGTATGTGCTCCATTTTTTAAATCACAAAAATAATTCACTCATAACATTTTTAAATTGTACTCAGATGTCACTCACTATACAAATGCTTTACAATGTGGATTAAAAGTTAAAAGATCAAAGGATGTAATGGGAGCAACTCCAAGTAGCCAAAACAATGTTTAAAAAGAACAAGCATGTTGAAGGACTGATTCACAGTTCCAATTTGAAAACTTACTCAAAGCTACAAGACAGCTTAGAACTGCCATAAAGAACAACAGAATAAACTTGAAAGCCCAGAAATAAACAGTACATTTATATCAATTGGATTTCAATCTAGGTGTCAAAATAATTCAATGGGGCTGAGCCCCGGTGGTGTAAGTGGTTGTGTGCGGGACTGCAGCCCATGAGCTTGGCAGTTAAAATCCAGTGGCGGCTCTCAGGAGCAGCACTGGGTAGCGCCCACAACCACCAGAAGCAGTGATGTCCCCCCCCCCAAAAAAAAATAATTCAATGGGCAATCATTTTCTCAGGAGACAACTAGAAAGCTACCCACAAAAGAACAAAGTTGTTTCCATCCTGACATCAATACACAAAAAAATAATTCCAAATATAGCATAACCCTAAATGTAAAAACAAAGACTATGAAGCTTAAAGTATCCAAAGAGGTAATCTTTGTAAACTGTGGGTAAGAAAAGCTTTCTTAGATACACCACTAACAATCCAAGCACCAAAATAAAAAATAGATAACTAAGTGAGGGCATCATCAAAGTTTAAAACTTTTGTGCTTCAAAGGATACCATTAGACATAAAAGGATACCATTAAAGACATAAGTCACAGAATGGGAGAAAGTATTCAAATCATATGTTGAAAAGAGACTTGTATCCAAATTATAAAGAACTCTTACAATAATTCAATATTTAAAAAAAAAACCAAAAACCTTCAAATATCTGAACAGACATCAAACCAAAGAAAGTACATAATTAGCCCACCACAGCACAGCACAGCACAAGATGCTGAGCAACACCAATCATTATGAAAAGTCATAACAAAACCCCAGTGAGAAACGACTTTACTTACCCCCACCAGGATGGCTACAATCAAAATGTCAGACAGTAACAAGTACACAAAAGGAAGTGGAGAAATTGGACCTCATAAATTGCAGATAAGATCATAAAATATATTGTCAGTTTGGAAACAGTCTGGCTGTTTCTGAATCTGTTAAACATATGCAATGTGAACTAGAATTCAACTATTAGGAATACACCTAAGAGAAATGAAAACATACATTCACACATATTGATAGCAGCATTATTCTTCATGTGGAATAAACCTAGGGGTCCATTAATTGATAACTTTTTTAAAAAAATACAATGAAGTGTTCATCATTCACAACAAAATGAATTATTCATTCATATAAAGAAATAAAGCATTTATACATACAAGCATGGATGAACCGTGAATATTTGACAATGTGAGAACCCAATCCCCAAAAGACTATACTTTCTGTAGAAAGACTCCCCATAGTCTCATTCACAGACACATCAGTTTCTAGACTACCGGCCACTCAGGGCAGAGAAGGAGGCATGGCAGTGTAGTGGCTACGCACCAGGCTGCTAGTTCAGTCTCAGGAACCCACAGAGGCAGTTCTACCTTGTGCTGTAGGGTGAGGGTGGGTTAGAATTGACTCAATGGCAGCTAGTTTGGTTTGTTTGGGGTTTTGTTGTTAGGGTGGGGAGGTCGATGAAACTGAGAGGGTTCCAGCTGAGCATGCTGTTTCTAAAGGAGGTGTTAAAACTAGTGCAAAATCAGATAATGACATTGGTTGCACAACTCTGTAAATATAGTAAAAAAAAAAAACAAAACATTAAACTGCACTTCAAATGAGTGAACTGTATCTCTGTTTATGTAAAAAAAAACCTGTTTAAAGTAATCTTACTTTTTGTTTCAGTGGCATCATAATATATAAGGGTAACACCAAATATGTTGTTTCTCAGAGGGTTCCAGCGCAGACGCAGGTTGATTCCAAATACAAGAAAAACCTATTTGAACATGTCTCTGTTATCAGTGGATGGCTGAAGAGGGAGGGGTTCCCCCAGTAACACACTGGTGTTAGCCTTATGAGGGTGCCTTCAAAGAAAAAGGAGTCCCCTGTGTAGCAGGGTATGCACTGGGCTGTTAACCACAGGGTCAGCCATTCAACCCACCCACTGCTCTGCAAGAGTAAGAGTGCACTCTCCATTCCCACCAAAATTTAGTCTCAGAAGCCCACTGGGGCACTTCTCCTCTATCCTTTAGGGCCACTATCAATGAGAACTGAGTAGATAACAGTGCGTTTTTTCAAAGGAAAAAGATGTGATCGAAACACTGGCTTCTGAGGGGATCTATCAGGCAAGTTCAACACAAAGCAAAGAGGTCAGCTAAGAAACACAAATTGTTTTTAAAGTTCTAAAATCTTGAAAGATTTTCCTAAAGGATACAGGATTATTAGAGAGCTTATTAGAAATGATTTTAGGAATTTAAAATGCTAGTATTGAGTAAAAAGGCCAGAAAAGTTGCATAAAAGAATTTTTTTTTTCATCTCAAAAATGAACCTGCTCATTCTTACAAGGTACAGAGGGCTGCCTATGAGAATTTCATTGGGAAACCTTTCCTCACCCATCCTACAGCCCTGATCTTGTCCCTTCATTTTTAATTTTGTTCTCAAAACTCAACACTTCAAAAAAGGCATGATTCAAATCTTCAAGGATACTAAAACCACCATTTTGACACAGTATAAATCAAAGAGCACAGAATTCTTTGGGAGCGGATTACCCTGTGACTGTACAGACCCAGATGGAGGATATGTTCTGCTTCCCATTTTGATATATGCTTTTTAAAAGCTTCTAAAATGTTATAGCAAAACTTTACTTGCCTTCATATTTTTAGACCTATACCAAACCCCGGGTGATCCAGTAGTTATGCACTGGGATGCACTACACAGGTCTGCCCGTTTGGAACCAAGAGCTCCTCCATGGCAGAAAGACGGGCCTTTCTGCTCCGTGAACAGGTAACTGTCTTGGAAACCCACAGGAGCAGTTCTACTCTCTCCTGAAGGGTTGCTGCAGGTCGATGGCAGGGAGTTTGTTTATATATATGCATCCTAGTTTTATTATACATTAAGTTGCATTAAGGAAAACCTAGTTAGAGTGTACATGTGGGAGTGAAAATCATTTTATAAATACGTTCATCCATGAAAACTTTTATTTCCATTGAAAATAAATGTATAAGGAAAAGAGTCACTGTGAAATCTATGTATTTAAAATATACATTTCTTAAAAATGTAAAGCTGTTTAGCTGTGATATTCTACTTACAAGAAAAATGCAGATAAATGGAATGGATACTTAATCATTTTAGAGTTGTAAATAATCATATCATAACACAATGTAAAACAATAAAGAACTAAGCAATCTCATGAAGATACTATTTTATGTCAGAAGAAAATGAAAGGTTCACTGTCAAAATGGCAAAGTTATTCTGGGAACCTTCCAATTTTAACACTTTAATAAGGAAGAAGGAAGAAAAAGCTATGAGCAACAAAACTTCCAAAGAATTATATACGTAGCATTCAAATATCATGAAAATTCTTTTAAACCACGTATCTTTCTGCAGACATTGCCTGGTTAGTGAAGACCTACCTAACAAACAAGATGGTATGAGAAACAGAGTAAAGCATGAATAAAAGACACATTTAGAAACAGCATGAAATTGCTATCAAAAAATTTTTTGCATTAAGCAGACCAATGTAATAATGAGGTTTAAAAAAGCAAGCACTCATGAATAACACATGTATACAATGTATCCCTATGGCATTTGAAACACTAATGATATTACCACCAGGCATCATTTTATTACTTGTAAATAGATTAAGGATCTATAGGTAAAAAATGGCTAGGACTGTATCACTTGGAAACTATGTAAGAAGAATAATAAGTTTTAAAAGTTCTTTTTAATATATACAAAGGCAACGAGAGAGATGGGTAGGGAAATGTGAGGCTAGACAAAGGTGTTCAGAAAGATAAAAAGATACCCAGTTACATATATCTATTTCCTAGCATAAAATAGCTTATGTTCAAAAAGACTTAATTTCTTGTTCATCCTTGCTCCAAGCTGTGAGGTGAAAGCTTTCTTAACCTCTTTAAACCTCTATTTCTTCACCTCTAAACAGGAAGTGAACATGCATAATTGTTACAAGGATTAAATCAGCTCAGGCAGAGAAGCTTCTAATAGAAAACCTGTCAGTGGTGTTTACAGAGCTGCATTCTCCTGAAGCAAAAAAAGAACTCTGAGGCTGAGCCCCGGTGGCGTAGTGGTTGTGCGCAGGACTGCGGCCCACAGGGATGGAGGTTCGATTCCAGCTCCACGGAGCAAAGGCTGGGCCTCCTACTCCCACCACCTGAGGGCAGTGATGCCCAAAAACAAACAAACAAAAAAAGAACTTTGCCCAGTGATCTCCTCCTTCGGATGTACTTACTGCAGCACTCTTTCCCGGAAAGTTGAAAAAGGCATCAGGACCGTACTTCTGAGGAATGTGTTTTAACACAGACAGCAACTTCCCAGCGTGCGGAGGCTAAGGAAACAATCAACAATTTATTCACTACGTATTCACAATTTAAAGGACATATACTTGTAATAAACTCATGTTTTAATGTACAGGTAAGTCCCAACTTAAAGCAGGGCTCTGTTCTAAAGATGCCACCGTTACTGATTCTGACAAAAATCCAAAATTATTTTTTCTTGATTTATGGTTTTTGTTATTATTCCCTTTTATTAATAGGATCTTTATATAAATCTGATTGCTATTTCTCTTCAGGGGTAAGTAGCATTGTATATAAAAGTACAGATACGATGATATCATCAAATCATGCATTGCATCCTTATATGTAGTACATATTACTTATCTAGTATGTATTAAGATGTACCAAAAAACAGGTATTAGTATGTGAGGGTCTTCATAACTTGAATATATACACAAAGAACCAAATAATGCTATAAATGAAAAAGCATCTAAAATAACAAAATTCATTATTTTCAAACATATCAGCAAAATAAATTTTTTTTATTTGTGAATATTATGGGGTTTATTAAAAGTTCAATAAACATCAGATAATATTATTTGACACTTGAAATTCTGACACATTGCAACAAGAATCCAATTGGGAACATACTCGACCACCTGGCTTATTTCGTTAACCACTGAGGGATATGTATAATGGCGAGTCCATCAAGACCATCAAGAAAGTCAAAAAAGAACAATATAAACATGTTACTCATGAAAATTTAGGTACCTGGTAAACAGTTAAGAGTTTCAACTGGCTGTTTGGAGAAAGGAAATCAGAAATTGGTAAGAGAAAAGGCAGGTGACTGCTATTGCTTTTTGGAAGTATGTATGTATATTTCTTTGGTTAAAAGTTAAATACACGTCCTTTTAAAATTCCCTCTTGATAATTCAAATGTAAAATGCTGGTTAGGAGGCACAAGAATAGAATGGGATGGAGATTTTCAATCAACCACCCCTCTGTAATTTTGTAGTCTTAGATGAGCTTATTAATCTGTCTAGACTACCACCTGTTATATGTTAGTGTGAAAATTAGAAATACTCCTGCCTTGATGCATATGTGCATGTATGTTATTATAGAATATCACATTAAGGTGTAAATAAAACACATGTAAAGAAAAAAAATCTTCTATTAAAAGTACACATGACAGTACACTGGTATTCATGGCAGCCCTCTGAGCAATACACAAAAGGTGGGAACATATGCCCGTCAGCCAACATGAGACACACATCATTCATATTTCACATACATAAAAGTGATTACTACCCAGTCATTAAAAAAAATGAGGTCTGGCTGAGCCCAATTAGCTTACCCAGAGGTATCTCCAAATCAACACCAACATCTCTCCCCACCCACCCAACTCTTCCTCCCCACATCTTTTTGGCAGTGACAAACATTGTCTCATCTTACTGAGTCTATTTAGATTTCTCATGACAAGCTAAAGCACTTCAGTGGTTGAATGAACTGGCAGTTCTCTTTAATGGGCAATGGAAATGAAGGGGGGCCATGAAAGAAAAACATTGTGCAGTACAGTTTTAGTTTCTCTTCCATTCTGTGTCAAAGACACCAATATACCACCACTGGAAGATGGAAAAACGCACACAAATGGACAATGGGCACACTAATGTTACATGTAATCGCATAAAATGATGTAAGAGCAATAAAGTTAAACAATTAAAAAAGAAAAAAATGAAGTTCTGATACATACTATGACATACATCAACCATGAAAACATTATGCTGAGTGAAGAGAATAAACTACAAAGGATAAATATTGTTATGATCGCACATGAAATACCTAGCATGAACAAATGCAATAGTGATCAGAGTTTAATAGTGGTTTTCTGGGGCGGAGGCAGAGAGAAACACAAATCATGCCTAAGAAGTACTGAGTTTCTGTGTATGCTGATGGCAAACTGGCAGTGGGTGTCGGTGATGGGGAGCAGCATGACTGATGTCACTAAGCCATATATAAGAAAATGCTGAATTAACAAATGTGTGCTATCTACATTTGTTTGTTTGATTTTGGGGGGGGGGGGGCATCACTGCCTCTGGTGGTCGTGGGCGCTACTCAGTGACGCTCCTGAGAGCCACCGCTGGATTTGAACCGCCAAGCCCGCAGGCCTCAGTCCCGCACTCAACCACTTACGCCACCGGGGCTCAGCCTGCTATCTACATTTTTACATAAAAAATTAAAAGGGAATAAACCACCCCAGCCCTTCAAGATACTTTTTAACTTAATAACTACTTATGTAATTTCTACATATTATTGTTAAAGATACTGCAGAAACAATGGAACATTTTTACCTCATAACCAAAGTATACTCACTTTATAGAGGAAGAAACCACAGCATAGGAATGTATGTACCCAGCGTCACAGAGGCAGCAAGTGACAGAACTTAATATGACTCAGGAGTGAATGCTTTCAGCTAAAAAACCATGGCTACAGAGTTGATTCCCACTCAAAGGGCCTCAATAGGGCATAATTGGTCTGTCCCATTGGATTTTCTATTGCCTTTAAAATAAGGACTGATATCTTTATCACAGCTTACAACATACCACATGGTTGAGCCCTTATGTACTTCTTAAATATCTCTTGCCTTCATTTTTCATTTTTTGCAATCCATCTGTGGAAAACTAACACTAAGAGAATTATGACATAGACTATATTCCCTAACTTTTAACAGAGGGAATCTGAAAAGCTAGTTTTCCACGGTAGGAAAGTCACCACTTTGGTTAGGTTAGAGATAAAGTCCAAGTACATTATTCTGCTTTAAAATTGTTCTCACAGATTCTCCCCTAACAGCTATGCTGCCTTAAAATGAGCACAGGGTTGATTTTTTCACATGGTAGATTTTATCTCCCTGCAGAGCAGACACCCTGCTATTGTCTCCCCACCCCGCCCTCCCCTCCCTTGCCCCCGTGTCACCCAGTTCTGCCTCAAACCCTCGCTCAAGGTAGGTACTAGATCTCCTTACCTGTAAACTCAGGGACCTTACTGAGATTACACCACCGAGTGATGTAAGTAACTACTGAATGTGCATGTCTTATGACTACCTATAAATATCCCAAGACAAAAAAGATTCCTCCTCTCTTCTCCCACCTCTACAAGGACTACCAAGAGAGGCTGAGGTGAGCATGCTACCATAAAATGTGTCTGATTATTTTATTCTCTCCCACTTATGTCTCATATTCGCTGTGACTTTACTATGATCTTTACATAGTATAACAGCACAATTGCACCTACTGACCCTTCGGGTGGCGCATGAGGCAGGCTTCCTCTGACATCCACCAATAGTGCCCTGGCCTAGGTTCTAGGACCTAACAAAAACTTTGCTTGAAATGTTCTCACTAGACATGTCTTCATCATGCAAACTTTACTCATCCTTTAGAGTTTACCTTAAGGTGTTTTCCTCAGGATAATCTTCCCTGACCTCTGGCCCGGGGTCAAATCTCACCATACTTAATGTCTCCCTACAGAATGTATACAAGTTACTATTACATTTATTTCTCTCTTCGACCCCCAACTCTCCTTCAATACAAGAAGCAATGAATGAAAATGTAAAAATTTTATTTGCATAGACAAGGAAAAGTAAAGGGCAATGAGATCTTTATTATCATTCTAATTCATTTACCAGCAAATAAGATCAAGTGTAGGGCAGGCCTCTCTGGTAAAAGGTAAAAAGTTCAAAACCAGGTCAAACTATAAATGAAATCACTGCTTTGCCTTTATCCTATTTAGTAGCTACTGTAAGTTATCATTAGTCATTGTCCAAAAGAGTTTGGCAACTTATTAACTAAACCAAAGTGTAAAATAAAAGTGGAAATTTTCATTCTCAGGTGATCAGGAAATGTTCAACTGAGTACAATGCTCAATTTTAAAATGTAAAGTAACAACTAATTTCTTCAATCATTTATTTTTTCAAGTAAATTCTAAAACGAAACAATAACTGTATTTTAATATTTCAATCTAAAGATACTACTACTCCAACCAGCAGAAGAACACATTAAGAAAAACATCTTTCCTCCGCAGACACTGCTGAAAAAGGCTTTTCAGAAAACAATTTAGCAGCACATTTCAAGAGTCTTAAAAAATCTATCCTAAAGTAATAATCAGAAAGGCAGATATTTATTTAGACAAAGGGTTTTTCACTGCATGGCTTCAACAGCAAGAGATGAAAATAACATGAATGCCTAGTAATAAATGGCTAAACAAATATAATGGATGTCTGATCAGGACTTACGCTGTTGTTTTATTAATAGTTTATCTTTTTCTTTTATTCTTTAAGCCTATTTCCATGCCCTCCGCCTCCCTGCAGTCAACTATAATAATATGTTTAACACTTTGTATGTGTTCCTTTGAAATGTGTGCTTATACACATAATTTAAATAAATGATGCTAGGTTAGACAGAGCATTCCATTTCTGACTTTTTCCCTATTTTCTTTCTTTCTTTCTTTCTTTCTTTTTTATCTACTCCTAGTACTCCAAGCACTGATTTCAAATGCTGTATAAAAATAGACTGCATGGGGCTGAGCCCCGGTGGCGTAGTGGTTGTGTGCGGGACTACGGCCCACTGAGTTGGCGGTTCAAATCCAGCAGCAGCACTCCAGGAGCAAGGGTGGGCCTCCTGCTCCCACCAGAGGGCCAAAAAAATCCAAAAAAAATCAGGCTCAAGTGAACACACTCACAGTTACTTGCAGAAATAAGTAAAAAATTCTCATATTAAGTAGCAGAACTTCTACTTAATGGGTATGGGTATAATAGACATAACTAAAGAGTGCTTAGTTCTAAAGTTGGCTCCAATTCCGTTCTTTCTTACCAACAACACACAAGGTATAAAAGAACCTTACTCTCCATTACTTACACTTGCCATTATTCAACGATGAAACATAATCCTTATTATTAATGGATGTTGTGTCATCTCATTATTATTTGAATTTGGGTGTTTCTATTAATGATGTGTTGAAAAAATGTGTTGATTTGGTTCTGGAGTTTCTGCTTCTATAAATAGTTTCTATATCCTTTGCAATTTTATAGACATATATATTTTGGCAGCTTTATATATAAATATATAAATAATATATATTTCCATATATACTAATATAATAAAAATGAGCTATGTATTTCTAAAGTAATTACAAGAATATAAAATAATACTGTAAAGCAAAGAATACTTACTTCTTCCTTTTGCATGGTATTGTTAAGTGCCATAAAGTCTATTCCAACTTATAGCAAGATCAGGTACAATAAAATAAAACACTACCTGGTCCCGTACGATCCTTACAATTGTTATATCTAATCCCATTGCTGTAACCAATGTGATAACGTAGCTCATTGAAGGCCTTTTTCTTACTGTGTACTTTACTAAGCAAGATGTCTTTCTCCAGAGATGAGTCCCTCCTGGTAACATGCCCAAAGTACATGAGATGACGTCTCACCATACTCACTTCTAAGGTGCATTCCAGTTGTACTTCCCCAATACGGATTTATCTATTTTTCTGGCAGTCTAAGGTAGAGTCAAAATTCTTCACCAGTACCACAGTTCAAATGCGCCAGTTCGTCTAGATCAGTGGTTCTCAACCTTCCTAATATCGCAACCCTTTAATACAGTTTTTCATGTTGTGGCAATCCCCCAACCATAAAATTATTTACATTGCCACTTCTTAACTGTAATTTTGCTACTGTTATGAGTCGGATGACCTCCATGAAAGGGTTGGGCAACCCACAAAGGGGTCAAAACCCACAGGCTGAGAACCACTGTTCTAGAGTCTCACTATTCATTATCCAGCTTTCCTATGCATGTGAGGCAATTAAAAATGCTAGGGCTTGGATCAGGGGCGTGGATCTCAGTCCTCAAAATGGCATGTTTGCTTTTCAACACTTTGAAGGGGTCCTTTGCAGAAGATTTCCCAGTACAATTTCTTGGGCATCGGTTGAGGACCCATGTTACATAATTCCTTAACAACTTCAATCTTTGCTTTTTTGCCGAGACAAGGTCTACTGTTGCAGAATTGAGGATGTCTGCTTCCTTCGTGTTGTCTTAGTCCTCAAAGAGGTACCTTTACTTTTTAACAATTTCAAAAGGTCTTTTATGGCAGATTTGCCCGATACAGTGTATCAGTTGAGTTTTTTTAACCACTTTTTCCAGGGGCATTCATTGTAAACCCAAGTAACATGAGAACTGTGGTAAACTGAAATTTCTTATGGCTCTTCTACCTATGTCTCCGTAACCCCCGCCTGATGGTACAGTGCAAACAGGATGTGTAGAATGGAGGGGACTGGTTAGTTTTCATTGCTATTCTCATAGCTATAAAGATAACCCGTCTCAGAAGCAGGAACAGAGAGAAGAGAGCAGTCCCAGGATCACTAAATTAGAGCACTATGGGAGCACTTTCAAGATTTGGCTAAAGGAGTAGAGGTCAAGAGCAGAGGCAGCAGAGGTTGTGGAGAGGTTGTTTATCGTAGGATAAAGCACACGAGACAAGCTGAGATTGTGAGACAGAGAGCAAGCAGACTTTCAGGGCCATGAAGGCAGAGGTCCAGAGATGAAGTGAATGAAAGGCTGAGGATCAGAAAAATTTGGCTGCTGGTTGAGCAGAGGTGTGACTAGAGAGCAATGATTATGTCTTTACTATTTATTGATCCCAGTTTCAAGTAACCTGTTAACTTCCTTCATTAACCCCCTAATTATGAGTGTTACCATTGAGTTTTGTGTGGTCATTACAACAGATTATAGAATCTGCCTGAAAAGGTGAATGCTGTGGGCACAACTGATGCCAGATTAAAGTACAGAAAGATAAAGGCATGTCTGACACCTGCCTCATGGTGGTAGACCTTGAGCTGGTGCAGAAGGTGTTGAGAGTGGTCTCTTTTATGTAGTCAATACCATTTTTGCAAAATCCTTGACAACGTCAATTTGCTTCACTTATCAAGATGTTGCTTATTTGTCCATTTGGAAGAATTTGTTTTCTTTGAGTTTCGGTCCAAACTTTGATCTTAATCAACAAATGCATCGAAGCCTTCTAACTTAGCATGTATACTCGAGTATAAACCACCTTGAGTATCAGCCGAGGCACTGAATTTCACCACAAAAACTGCACAGAAATGTGCTGAAAAACGTGGTTTATACATGAGTATATAGTATGTATCATCTACAGATAGCAGGTTATAATCAGCCTTCCTCCAATCTGGATGCCATATTCTTCATCATATATTCCAGTTTTTCTATTTCCTCAATATATAGACCAAATAAATATAGTGAAAGGACACAACCAATATACACACCTTTCCAGATTTTAAATCATATAGCATTCCCTTGTTCCCTTACAACAGGCCCCACATAAGCACAATAAATTCTTCCAAAATTCTCATCCTTTTCAATGTAAGCCATAGTTCATTATGATCCACACAACCTTTGCATAGTCAAAAAAACACAGTAAATATCTTTTCAGGATTTTCTGCTTTCAACTAAGATACAGCTGATATTCATCTTGACATATATCAGCAACATCATCTAAACATCATCAGTCTGTTGTACACAACTGGAATACTAGACAAAATGTATAAAGTAAAACTATTTTCAGATAAGGAACAAGTAGTACAGGACTGTGTCCTGAAATAAAGAAAATACACCAAACATTTGCTGGAGGCAATTTCCACACCACTACAAAATAGGAGAGTTGACACTTTAGTAGAAGAGGATGAGATTAAAGATAGGTATTACAAAACGGCTAGAAGCTTCATGGAGAATTGAGGAAGGCATTACACAGAGAAGCTACAAAAATCAGCAGTGACTCTTTGCCTCCATAGAAAACCATGCATGCCTATGACAAAACACAAGGTGGGGTCAAAATATTGAGTTAAAATTTTTGTTCAGTTCCTAGAGGTAATAAAAAGCCAAGAATTGTTTGAGTCACTACTAATTGTTTGAGTCTACATTTTAGGTAGAAATTGTAAAAGTTATTCCTAAATAGTAGAGCTAAGCTAATCCCATAAGCAGAGAATGTGACCCATTAGTATGAACAAAATTGCCATAATCAGAAATTACAAAATTTGTGAACAGAAAAATTAAAACTAATACAAATGTGCTAAAGAATTTAAAGGAACATAATGAAAAAAGAAACAAAAACACTTAAAAGAACCGAATATAATTGAGAGAAAGAAAAAAATGTACTATTCTGAACACACAACTACTGGTCTCTAATTGTCAGAAGTAAAAGACAAACAAAGAAAGCAAAAACTCAAGAGAAGAAATTACTGTATTTTTTGGACTATAAGATGCACTTTCTTTCCCCCCAAAGAGGGGGAAAAACGAGGGTGCATCTTATGGTCGGAAGATGTGGTACCTCAACATTTTAGTATATGGTACTATCTGGTTCAGAATATTTTCCCTTGTTTCCCTGCTCTAAAAACTAGGTGTGTTATATGGTTAGGTGTATCTTATGGTCCGAAAAATACAGTAGTTCTGCACATCTAACAGCACAACAAGAATCATGTCTCATCCACTCTGAAGCCAGACCAGAAAAACTAGAGGGTGCAAAGTGACCACCACAAATCATTCAAAACAGAGGTACAATAAATTAACTCTAACACATTTGGAGAAAAACTCAACAGAAGTCTAATTCTTTAAAAGTACAGCCTTCCTGAACCAATGGAGACCAGAAAACTCCCTCAAACTACCTTCCTGGGATAGTCTTTAAACCTAGGGCCCAACTATAAATACTACTTGTGAATGCATTGTTCGATTTAAAAAAAAAAAAAAAACCTACATGAAACCAGAAAATCAACAATTACTCTAAGCCAAAATGGGAAAATGAGAAGGCAGGAATACAAAAAGTACTGAATATGGAACCAAATGCAATGAAAAACCACATGGGTAGCTCTCCCCTGACCTCTTCTGGGGTCCCTATGGGTCAGCAGTAACTTCATGGCAATAGAAGTGATGCCCCAGGGAGATGACTGATAATATTCTCTAACATACACAATGAATGGATGGATGGATTGTGATAAGAGTGGTATAAGCCTCCAATAAAATGATTTTTCTTTGAAAAAAAAAAGAGGAAAATGATGTCTCTGAGGGAAACCAGAGATATACATAAACCATAAATGTATTAATGGACTTTGGGCTTGAGTTTCTAGTCCCAATCTTTGACAATTAGTTCTTACGTCCTGGTCCTGCTTACTCCTCAACCTGATAAAGAGATCACTGAAGATATGGGTACTATAAAGGGTGGTGAAAAAACAAGATAGTGCCTGACTATCCGAAAAAATAGTGTCTGCGGTGGTAAAGGCTTTTCTTCAAATAAGCAGCCACCTACATGAGTTATCTAACAAGTACATATGGAAGAAGCTATAGTATTTATAGTGTGTGATCCAAGGATTGTAAATGATTAAATTTAAAGGAGGGAACAGCATCAGAGCTGAAATTGTGAACACCTACTTTGCAGAGAGCTATGGATGAAAGCAGAAGCCCAAAATTCCACTGGCAGGGTTCACACATGGATTTAACCTCTAGTGTATCTCCTCTGATCATAAGTGAGGGATGTGAATAGGCCTATTATTGTACAGAAAGCATTGTACAGTCAATTGTGGCAGATATAGTTAGGCTAAAAATAGAGTACCTTATCAGTGGATCACCTTTAGATTCATTTTAAAGCTGTTTCAGGGTGGGTGGGTGGGTGGGTGGGTTGGTTGGTTGGTTGGTTTGTTAAACAAAGAGAAAATACACAAGGATTAAGGTCCTGGGAAATTCGCTCTGATCATGGACCAGGGGTGTAAATGACCTTACTAACACACAAAAAGAATGGAAGAATTGTTACAGATGCAATTAGATTAAATGTGGCACCCTATCATTTTATCTTTCTTATGATCCATTTGAATTTGTTGTAGTTTTTAATATTTTCTACTTTTTAACTGAGGTTTTTATCTGATTTATTTTGTTATTCTTGTTAGGGTTTTTTACTGCTGTTGTTGTTTTTTTAAGTTTTTCTGTATAGAAATCCAGAATAAGTAAATCTATAGAGATAATAATTAGATTAATGGTTCCTTGGGGGTATGTATGGAAAGGAAGGGTTTCGGGGAAATGAGGAGTTAATACTGATATGTAAAAGATGGAAGAAAATGTTACAAATGATTGTGATGATGACAGTACAACTCTTCTTGATGACTGAATTACTGAAATGTATGATACGTGAATTAGATGCCAATAAAATTGTTGGAAAATTAAGACAAAAAGTTTTTTTAAAGACTGCCATTACAAAGGACATCTATATAGAGGTATAAATACAGGCATATACATATGTAAATATATTTATATATAATGACAGGGAAGTAGATCTATGTTCATATATTTATATGTTAAGTATTAAATAGCAAATGTATATTGGCCCTCTACTCAAGTACTACCTCAATGCAAGACACTGTTTTCTGATAACCTGGCATTCTGTAATGCTCACCTTCCAGACATGACTGCTGAAGACAAAATGGATGCATAAACAAATGTGGTGAAGAAAGTTAATGGTGCCCAGCTATCAAAAGGTATAGCATCTGGGGTCTTAAAGACTTAAAGATAAACAAGTGGCCATCTAGTGGAGAAGCAACAAAGCCCATATGGAAGAATCACACCAGCCTCTGTGATCATGAGGTGTTGATGGAATAAGGTTATCAGGCATCAAGGACCCAAAACAAATAATCCTATCAATGCAAATGAGGAGACAGTGGAGTGGAGATCTAAAGCCCATCTGTAGACAATTGTACATGCAATCACAGAAGGGTCACAAGGAAGAGACAAGTCAGTCAGGGTGTAGTACAGCACCACCGGAAAACACAACTTTAATGCTTCTTTAATGCTCCCCACTCCCTCACTATAATGACCCCAATCCTACTTACAAATTGAGCATGTACACTGATACAGATAAGAACTCACAACAGGGAATCCAGGACAAATAAACCCCTCAGGGCCAACAATGAGAGTTGCCATCCCAAGAGGGTAGGGGGAAGGTGGCAGGGAGAAAGGGAGAAATGATCAGAAGGATCAATGAATACCACCCCCACCCCCCACCCAGGGGGACACACAACAGAAAAGTGGATGAAGGGAGACAGCAGTTAGTGTAAGACATAAAAATAATAATTTATAAATTATCAAGAATAAAGGAGGGGCTGAGCCCCGATGGTGTAAGTGGTTGAGTGCGGGACTGCGGCCTGCAGGCTTGGCGGTTCAAATCCAGCGGTGGCTCTCAGGAGCAGGGCTGGGTAGCTCTCATGACCACCAGAGGGCAGTGGTGCCCCCCCCAAAAAAGACAAAAACAAACAAAAACAAAAAAAGAATAAAGGAGGGAGGGAGGGTTAGGAAGGAGGAAGGGAAAAAGCAAAATGAGGAGCTGATACCAAGGGCTCAAGTAGAAAAAATGGTTTGAAAATGATGATGGCAATATATGTGCAAATATGCCTGACATATGAATGGATGAATGTATGAATTGTTTTAAGAGCCCCCGATAAAGTGATATTTTAAAAGAAAGAAATGTCCCTTTTGAAGATGAATACAAAGCCATTTCTCTCCATTCTGTCATTTCCAGCATATGATACATTTATATGAGTGTGTCTTCTGGGTCTTTTGATACCTAATACCTCATTCCATCAACTCCTCATAATCACACAGATATAAGCAAGGGTTCTAACATATATTTAACTAGAATTCAGGAAGAAAGAAGCTGGGAAAAGGTTAAAGATATTTGAAAAACTAATGGCCATTTTTTTTTCCAAGTTTGATGAAAATTATACACAAAGAAGCTTCAAAAAGTTCATGGGAAAATTCCATTACCTTTTCATTCCGTTTTTTTATTAAAAAAATTTAACCATTTTACTGGAGACACACACAACTCTTATCACAACCCATACATACATACAACCATTGTGTCAAGCACATTTGTACATCTGTTGCCCTCATCATTCTCGAAACATCTGATTTCTACTTTAGCCCCTGGTATCAACTAATTTTCCCCTTCCTTATCCTCTATAAAAATTTTAAGCACCTTCATAAAAAAGTCAAAAGAGGTATGAATTCAAATAGGAATAAACATAAAGTCACACTGATAAACAATCAAATTTCTGAAAATCAGTAAGGTCTTACAAGGTGCCAGGCACCAAGACTGATGTTTGGTACAAGGAAGCTAAGTTGTCTAATAACTTCAACATATTGAATTAAGAGTCAAAGTACAGACTGACCATATATACTCTTGTATACGCCGAGTTTTTCAGCATATTTTCAATGAAGTTTTCTGGTAAAATTAGGTGCCTTGGCTGATCTTCAGGTTGGCTTATACTCGAGTATGTACAGTAGATACATTTACTCAGAGCTAGGGAAGGATCTGCTGATTGAGCAGCTGCTATGAACATCAATCTCTGAGGGACATTAGAAAAGGCTGGAAATGTAACAAAAGTTGAGAAAACATTATGTATTAGAACTCCTCTAAAAAACTGCTAGCTAACTAACTTGCAGAAAGATCTGATAAACTGCTGCGGGTTCCAAATCATCTCAGCACCATACCTAAACTAGAACCCTATCTTCAAATCCTACTCACTTAAAAAAAAAAAAAATCAGTACCAATATCTTCTCAGGTATAACCAGCTATATTTTAGAAATAATGTTAAATTAAAATTTTGAAAGCAGGTCAAATAGGACAAATTATTCTTATGCCTAATTTAACAGTGGGGAGGGGGGAGGGAAGACTTTTATGTAAGCAACCCCAATAGTATCATGAATTTAAAACAATGGAAAACAAAAAAGACCGCTAAATTGCAGAGAGTTGACCCAATTAATTGCAGAGCTTTCCTTCCCTGAATGAGCCAAGTTTAAGAGGCAGAGCCACATTACTCAGGCACACAAACTGATGCCTTTAGTTGTCTTCCTCCGCTCTTTCCTGTAAGTAAATGCTGACTAGATCTTTAATGAAACAACAATCAGAAGAAGCAAACTCCTTGCACTGCATGAAATTCCTGGGTCTTTTTCTCCATGCTTTTGATCAGTCATGGCTAAAGTAGTAGTTAGAAATACTATTTTAGGATTAACAAAATTGACAAACATTCGGTAGACTTAACCAAAGAAAGGAGGGAAAAAATTTCAATAGCAAGAATGAGGGATGAAAGAGAGGACATCAACTGACCCTAAGGAAATTAAAAGGATAATTACACAGTATTACAAAGAACTGTACTCCAATGAAGTCAACAACTTGGAAGACATGGACAAATTCTTGGAAAAACAGTCTCTTCCTGGACTATCCTCATCGGACGTCAAGAATCTCAACAGACCCATAACAAGAGAAGATATAGACAAGGTTATCAAAGGATTACCAACAAAAAAGTCACCTGGACCAGATGGTTTTACAGGAGAATTTTACCAAGTATTCACAGAAGAACTGACACAATCCTACACAAACTTTTTCAAAACATAGAAAAAGATGGCAAACTCCCAAACTCCTCCTATGAAGCTAGTATAACACTCATACCGAAAGCGGGCAAAGAAGCCACAAGAATTGAGAACTACAGACCAATATTCCTAATGAACATTAATGCAAAAATCCTTAATAACATACTGGCCAATAGAATACAAGGGTTCATACCAGGGATTCTGGGGTGGTTCAACATACAAAAGACCATTATCATTCACCATATTGACATGAAAAATTAGAAGAATCACCTGATTATATCTGCAGATGCCAAAAAAGCATTCGACAATATCCAACACCAATTCATGTTTAAGACACTCAAGAAGATAGGAATAGAAGAAAATTCCTCAAGAAAATACAAGCTATATATGAAAAATCAACAGCCAATGTGATAGTCAATGGAGAAAAGACAAATACAATCCCACTGAAAAAGGGATCCAGACAAGGATGTCCTTTGTCCCCGCTTTTATTCAATATCATACTAGAGGTTTTAGCTAATAGCATAAGGCAAAGAAAAGACATAGAAGGTATACACCTGGGGAAGGAAGAAGTTAAATTATCATTACTTGCAGATGATATATGATTCTATACTTGGAAAATCCCAAAAGGTCCACAAGGGGATTATGGAGTATGGCAGAGTGGCAGGATACAAGAGAACAATTAGAAGTCGATTGGTCTGCTGTACCCATCAGAAAAGACCACGGAAGAGGAGATTAAAAAAAAAGAGCTACCCTTCACAATAGCCATGCACAAATTGAAGTATCTAGAGATATACCTGACTAAAAGAACAAAAGAGCTATATGATGAAAACTACAAAACACTATTACAAGAAACCAAGAGTGACTTCAACAAATGGGAGAATATCCCATGATCGTGGATCGGAAGACTCAATATAGTAAAGATGTCAGTTCTACCCAAGGCACTATATAAGTTTAATGCAATTCCAATTACAATTACCCTCATCTGTCTTCAAAGAAATGGGAGAAATGATTATCAACTTCATATGGAAAGGGAAGAAGCCCAGAATTAGCTGAGATCTCCTTAAGAAGAAGGAAACCATGGGAGGGCTTGCTTTATCTGACTTTAGCACATACTAAACAGCAACACTGGTCAAAACAGCATGGTATTAGTATAATGATAGATACTCAAACCAATGGAAAAGAATTGAAACCCCAGAAATAAAAACACCAGCATACAGATCTTTGATAAGGGCCCAAAAAATATCAAATGGGAAGCAGATGCCCTTTTCAACAGGTGGTGCTGGAAAAAATGGACATTTTGTAGAAAAATGAAGCAAGACTCTTACCTCGCTCCATGCACTAGACTAAACTCAAGGTGGATCACAGACCTCTAAGTAAAACCCCAAACTATTAGGGCCATCAATGAGAGAATAGGGACCAACCTGAGAAGGGATTATAACATAGGCTAAGGGATTATAACATAGGCTATCAGAAATAGGGAAGGGTACAAACACAGAGGAGGCACAAATAGACAGGTGGGATATACTGAAGATTACATATTTGTGTGCATCGAAAGAATTCGCCAAAAGAGTAATAAGAGAACCCACGGACTGGGAAGTATCTTTAGCAATGACACATCAAATAAAGGCCTTATACTAAAATCTACAATACCCTGATAGCTTCCAAAAAGAGCAAAACTAACTGCCCACTGAGGCGGTGGGCAAAGGACATAAACAGAAGTTTCACAGAGGCAGAAAGCAGAATGGCTAATAAACATATGAGAAAATGTCCCGATCATTGGCCATAAGAGAAACACAAATCAAAACAACAATGAGCTATCACCTAACACCTTCAAGGATAGCCAGTTCAAAAAATAAGACAACAGTAAGTGTTGGAGAGGCTGTGGGGAGATGGGAACACTTCTCCACTGCTGGTCGGCCTGTAGGTATGTAAAGCCACTATGGAAATCAATTTGGCAATATCTAAAACAGATGGAAATGGAGCTACCATATGACCCTGCAATCCCCCTACTGGGCATATACCCAGAAGAGGCAAGCGACGAACCATGACCAGACATCTGTGCCCCAATGTTCAACGCAGCACAGTTCACAATTACAAGGAGCCCAAATTTTAATCAACTGACAAATGGATTAAAAAGCTGTGGTACAGACATACAATGGAGTACTATGCATCGCTGGAAAGCAGTGATGAACACATGAAGCACATCACCGCTTGGGAAGATCTGGAGGGAATTATGCTAAGTGAAGTTAGCCAAGCGCAAAAGAACAGGTACAACATGAGTCCGCTGAGGTAAGTGTAACTTAAAAAAATGCAAAAGGGGTATCTTGGGTTGCTACTGTATTCAGAAATGCCTGGGGAAAGGCCCAGGTAGTATGGCAGGATCCAGACCAAATTCAGAGCTACATATGGTAGCCAATTGGAATGGGGGGATGGGGGTGGGCCATGGGGCAAATGGTGATGTGTAGAGAGGGAATGGGGTACTAACCCACCCAAAGGGAGTGTATTATTTATATCTCCAAAGCGAAAGAGGGACCAAACTTAAACCTGGTGATCCAGGATGTGAATGCAGTGTGACGGCATGAAGTGGGGAACCAATGAAGGAGTCTGAGCACACAACCCCAATCCCAACTACAGGGGCAGCCACCTCACCACCAGGGGAGTTTGCTTTGGAGGTCAGCACTTGAAGCTGCAGCTTGGAGAGTGAAAGATGCCTGACCAGAACACATGAGAACAAATGAAGAGGGAGGAAGAGAGAATGGAGTGCATCCTGGTCCACCAATCCTTCAGGACGATACTCCCACTCAGAACAGCTGATGCACAAAGAGGATCATACAGCCAGGTCCACTATGAAATACAGCTACCATCGCTGACCCAACGCCTTTCGGGGTCAACAATGGAGAAACAGAGTCAGGATTATACCCTGTCTGACACAACCACACAAGGGAAAAAGCACTAAGGGTGTGCAACAGAGCATGGAGCTGTAGATGGAATGACAGAGATAAACATTGGGACCAGAGAGTGGCACCCCATCTGAATCAACCAGGGGACACTCCTGGAGGTCAATGAACAGACCTTGAATTATTTACAGCTTTTTATAGTTATTTTTTTTACATATACACACACATATGTGTGTGTGTGTGTATGACATTGGGGTTTTTTTTGTTATCATTGCTTTATTTTCATGTTAGGAAGCCTTTTTTGGGTATATATTGTTACCTTTGCAGGTGTATCTAAACAAGATAGGCTGAATGAACATTCTGGAGGCAAAAGGGACTGATGGTGCCAGGGTGCAGGCCATGGGAGAAGGGGAGGAGGGGGAAAGGAGATGGTGTTGACCAGCACAGGGATAAAAGTATATCAACTGATACAAAATTAGAGACAACGTGGATGACAGAAGTCCAGTAGGGATTGATCAAGGGTAATATAACAGAGAGAAAATACTGAAACCCAATGGAGGTTGAGTATGATAGTGGGACAAGAGGAAAGTAAAAGGAAATAGAGAAAAGAACTGGGCGGTAAAGGCATTTATAGAGGTTTAAATACTGGCATTTACATAGATGCATACGTTTATATGCGACAATGGGGAAACAAACTTATACATATAGGCTTAGTAGTAGAACAGCAGATGGGCATTGGACCTCCACTCGAGTACTTCCTAAATGCAAGGACACTTTGTTCTATTAAATTGGCATTCATGATGCTCACCTTCCCTACCCAATCACTGAAGACAAATGTGTGCATAAGCAACGGTGGTGAAGAAAGCTGACGGTGCCCAGCTATCAAAAGATGTAGCGTCTGGGGTCTTAAAGGCTTGAGTAAACAAGCGGCCATCCAGCTCAGAAGCAAAAAGCCCACATGGATGAAGCACACCAGCATGTGGGACCATGAGTTCTCAAAGTGATCAGTAATCAAGGTTTAAGAACTAAAAACCAAAACATTGCATGCTTGCTTTCCTGATATGATCACTGAGGAAAATGTGTACATAAGCAAATGTGGTGAAGAAAACTGATGGTGCCCGGCTATCAAAAGATATAGCATCTGGGGTCTTAAAGGCTTGAGTAAACAAGTGGCCATCCAGCTCAGAAGCACACCAGCCTGTACGACCACGAGGTGTTGAAGATATCCTGTGTTAGGCATCAAAGAACTAAAATTAAGTCATTATAAATAGTGGGGAGTACAGATTGGTGACCCAAAGCCTATCAATAGGTGAAGCGACATCCTCTTACAGAGGGTTTGCAGGGAGAAGATGAGCCAGTTAAAATACAGTATAGTAACAATGAAATATGCATGTTTCCTCTTGTTCTCAAATGCTTCCTCCCACCCACTATCATGATCCTGGTTCTAACAGACAAGTCTGGCTAGAACAGGGGATGTACAATGGAGTAGGAAACATGGAGAATTTAGTATAAATGATCCCTCAGGACTAATGGTAGGAGTGGTGATACTGGGAGAATAGAGGGATGGTGGAGTAGAAAGGGGGAACCAATTTCAGGGATCTACATATAACCTCTTCTCTGGGGCATGGCCAACAGGGAAGTGAGTGAAGGGACACATTGGACAGTGTACGATATGAAATAACAATTTGTAAATTATTAAAGGTTCATGGAGGGTAAAGGAAATATGGGGAGGTGGAGCTGGGGGCCTAAGTGGAGGGAGAATGTTTTGACAGTGATGATGGCAACAAGTGTACAAATGAGGCCTGCATACAATTGATGTATGTATGGATCGTGAGGGGAGGTGTGTGAGTACCCAATAAAATGATTCATTTTTTTAAAATGTGGGGGAGGGGAAATAGGAGCTTTTTTTTAACAGGAGCTTATACTAAGGGCTCAAGTGGAAAATATTTGGAAATGAATGTGGCAACATGTGTGCAAATATGCTTGATACAGATGATGTATTGAATGTTATAATAGCTTTAAGAGCCCCCAATAAAATTATTTAAATTTAAAAAAAGAAATACTATTTTAATAAACTTCTTCTCCAAAAATCATCAATCAACCCATATGTATAAGCATAAGGAAGTGCTAATGTGTTTGAGGAAAAGGATACTTTTAAAATTGCCAAAGACAGCATTCTGTGATGCTCACCTTCCCGAAACGAATGCTTACGACAAAGTGGGCAAATAAGCAAATGTGGTGAAGAAAGGTGATGGTGCCTGACTATCAACAGATATGGTGTCTGGGGTCTTAAAGGCTTGAAGGTAAACAAGCAGACATCTGAGAAGCACCAAAGTCCACATGGAAGAAGTACACCAGCCTCTGTGATCATGAGGTGTCGATGGGATAAAGTATCCGGCATCTAAGACCCAGAACAAAAATCATACCAATGTGGATGAGGAGGGGAAAGAGGAATGGAGACCCAAAGTCCATCTATAGGCAATTGGACATCCCTTCACAAAAGAGTCACAAGGAAGAGATGAGCCAGTCAGGGTGCATTATAGCACAGACAAAACACACAACATTCCTATAGTTCTTTAATGCTTGCTCCCATCCACTATCAAAACCTCAATTCAAGCTTACAGATCAGATTAGGCCAGAGAATGCACACAGCACTACAGACAAAGAGCACACAACACAGGGAATACAGGTGTGGTGATAACATAATTGCCAATTTAAAGATTAAGAGTCTAGGGGTGGAGTCTGGCTTATGAATCAGATCATAACCAATGAAACCTCTGTGTGGTCATGGCCTTCTCCTGAGAATTCTGGGAAATCCTGATTTTCTTCTTTGGAGGCAAGGGACATTTTCTCTCTTTGCTCACTCTCTGTGAGACATCTCTGAGGCGAAGCCACATGGACCTATCCTGATGCTCTCAGAACTCTGGACCTGGAAAAGCCACGTGAAGACCCCTGTCAGCAATGAGATGCTTACAATGCCACTGGATTTACCAGAATTCCCAGTCGCTGGTCTGTGATCTTCCTGCATTCAGCATAATTGCATGTGTTTCGTGAGACTGAAGAGGACTTTATAGATTGCTGTCAGACATAATGAGTTAATATCGAATTTATGGACTTGATCTGGACTAAGCTGGGATGTTTTCTCAATGTTCAACTGCTCTTGTATATAAACTTCTTCCTTATATACATATGAGTATCTCCATGAATTTGCTTCTCTAGTCTACCTAGACTAACACACCGGGATAGATAAATCTCTCAAGGCCAACAATGAGAATAGAAATACCAGGAGGATAAGGGGTAGGTGGGAGGAGAAAGGGGGAATCAATCACAAGTATCAACATATAACCCCCTCCCAGAATAACAAACAACAGAAAAGTGGGTAAAGGGTGAGAGAATAATGTAAGATATGAAAATAATAATCTATAACTTATCAAGGGCACCATGAGGAAGGGAGAGCTGGGGAGGGAGGGGGGAAATGAGGAACTGATAGCAAGAGCTCAAATGAAAGAAAATGTTTTGATAATGATGATGGCAATATATGTACAAATGTTCTTTTTTTTGTACAAATGTCCTTAACACGATGTATGAATGTATGAATTGGGATAAGAGATGCAAGAGACCCCAATAAAAGTATTTATTAACAAATAAATATATATTTTAATGGCAAAGAATATTGAAGTGCTTTTACCCATTGTCCTTTATCTCCTTGAAGTTTACTGAAGAAAAGCTTTAGTTCTCGAACAGTCAAATTGTAACTTGCCAGAACTCCCAACATGTCAACTAAGAGATCTGAAAACAACACAGCAATAAAATAATTAAAGTATTTGTTTATCATGAACATCAGATATATGTACTACATTTACTCAAGTGTTTGGACAAAAAAGTGCCAGGTATATGACAGATGCTCAAATACTGCTTAAATAAATATGGTGAATTAAATAAGAAAAATAAATTATTTAAAATTCATGCATTATTTCTTCACATACCTGGTATCATAGAAAAGACCTACCTGCTATCATATTGTCAACTTTTTCGATTTTCCCAAGCACTTTTTCAACAAGACCTACTTCTGTACAAACTTGAAGATTCCGTATGCTTTTTTTCAAAATAGCTGTAAACATGCTCCAGACTTCTGCTTGACATGTAATGTCGCATTTCTCCAGAAGGTCTACCATGCAGGTGATACTTTCGCCTTCTTGGATAATGAAATTCATTTCCAAATCAAACTGTCCTCCAACCAGCTTGCAAGGAGAAAAAAAAAACAAGCAAAAAATAAGTAAACAGTAAATGTATTGCTATTTTTTCAATTAGTGTATTTACAAATTTTAGTTTGGTGGGAAATAAACAGAGTTTTCCAAAGTGGATGATACTGCTCTCCGAGGGATACCAGAGAGATCCAGGGGGAAGGGATGCTAATGGAGATATGGACATATTTTCTTCTTCTTTTTTTTTTTTTTTTTTTGTGGCATCACTGCCCTGGTGGGAGTAGGAAGCCCAGCCTTGCTCCTAAAGAGCTGCTGCTGTTATAACCATCAACCCTGTGGGCCGTAGTCCCGCACACAACCACTGTGCCACCAAGACTCAGCCGAGATATTGACATTTTATCCTGGATGATGAGCTATTGTTTAAAGCTTCATAATTGCCAGGAGAAACCTGAGCAAAAATTTTCTCAAGAAAAATGAGCCAAGTGCGTTTATGTGAATTTGACACATAAACTCTTCTCAATCCCCCACAACAAAAAGATGTCTTTTAGAAAAAGAAAAAAAAGGCCAATTTTTCAACAACAAAAAGACAAATTTAAAGATTGGCAAAGGACTTGAAGACATTTAAAAGCATGGCCACATATACTTAACATCAATAGTCATTAGGAAATGAAAATGAAAACACAAGATGCCCATTAAAACCACTGCCACTAAGTGGATTCCAAATCTTAGTGGCTCTAAATACAGTTTCTGAAACTCTAAGTTTTTATAGGCGCAGACAACTTCATCTTTCTCCCATGGAACTCCTGGAGGTGGGTTTAAGCTGCCAACCTTGTGGTTAGCAGCCCAACACCGAAACCACAGGCCACCCAAGCCCACAGGGGCTGGGGACCCAAAGCAGCAGGCAATTGGTGGCCAAAATAAGGGGGGGGGAAAGTCACAAGATCATTAAGAGCTGCTGAGAAGTGATTTTGGCACTATTCAGAATAAAAAGATCCATAATTGCACACAACAGCATATTTCCAATTCTAGCTATAAATTAGAACAGAAAACAGGTTCATGCGTGTTCAACGCAGTACTACTCACAATAGCCGAGAGGTGAAAACAGTACAAATGATCATCGCCAGATACATGGTTAAACAACTGTGATATACCCATGCAATAGAACAGCATTTAGCTAAAAAAAAAAAATGATTAAACACTGATATGAATAATACTATGAAGATGAACCTCAAAAGTATTATGCTAAGTGAAGAAGCCCAACTATTATATATTATATGATTCTATTGTACAAAACATCTATACTACATTAAATCCACAAAGACAAAATGCACACTGGAGGCTAAGGACAGGGAGAAATGAAAAGAAATAGGTTAATGGGTAAGAGAACTACTTTGGAGTAATGGAAATGTTTTACAACTAGATGGAGGGAAATGTAGAACACTGTGAGTATACTAAATACCAATGTACCATTCACTTAAAATGGTTAATTTTGTTACATGAATTTTACCTTAATATAAATATTTTATAAAGCAACATGCTAAAATTAAGGCTTCACCAAATATAGCATATCTACTGCTGAATAAACCGAGTTTTTCGGCACATTTTTTTTTCGGCACATTTTTAATGCAGTGTTTGTGGTACAATTAGGTGCCTCGGCTGATATTCCGGTCAGCTTAAAATGGAGTATATGTGGTGCACATAGGAATGCTGGTGGAGGAGTGGTCACTCCTCAAGCTGCTGAATGAAGGTCAGCAATCCAACAATTCCAGTCGCAGAGTGACGGGGCTTTCCAATTCCATAATGAGTTACAGTCTCAGAAATTCACAAGGACAGTTCTATCTTGTCCTAGAGGGTCACTATTGACACTGACTCAGTAGCAATGAGTATGTTTCGGGTTGAAGGATATATACAAGGTTGATAGCACAAAGTAAGACAGAAAAGACAAATATGAAAAAAATTTTCAATGAAAACAAATATAAACTGACTTACATTTATTAATCATTGTTGATGGCCCTGCCAGTAACACAGATCTAAATCAGCTCTATCCTTGTTTCTAATTCAATTATTTCCTCAGTGATTGATCAGCTATATAGACTACCCACAGAGACCTATTAGGATATCATTAAGGTGGAGTAAAATTTTTCTTCTTTCTTTCTTTAAGAAAAAAACATACAACTCTTATCACAATCCATACATACATCCATTGTGTCAAGTATATTTGTACATCTGTTACCATCATTTTCAAAACATTTTCTTTCTATTTGAGCCCTTAGTAGCAGCTTCTCATTTTCCCCCTCCCTCCCTCATGAACCCTTGGTAATTTGTAAATTATTAATTTTTCAAGTCTTACCCTGATTGGCTCATCTCCTCCCCTTCTTTAAGGGGATTTTCAGTTGCCTACAGATGGACTTTGAACCTCCATTCCGCATTTCCCCTCAGTCACAATGATATGATTTTTTGTTCTTTGATGCCTGAGAACTGATCTCCTCTCCACCTCATTATCACCCTAATCCTATCAATACCTCATAATCACAAAGGGGGTAAAATTTCTTAATGTGTTTCTACTACTCAAGTCTCTGTAACAATGACTCCCACTAATTGATTGGTTGGGACTATGTAAACAAGGATGTATACCACTAATAGAAGAGATTGGTCAGTTGTTGTTGCCACACCACTAACTATAAGAATAAGGTATTCTTTGAAGTAGTGGAAGAAAACCTGGAAGACCTTGGAAGTGCACATTCAAGATCTCTGTCTGACACAGACCACTAGAACACCAATGCATCCCAGACTGCAGCACTGAGACTTGGAGGAACAATGTTGAGATTGAACTGTACAGTATCTTTTCCTTATCTGCTCTGAGACAATGAAACTGTGAGATTGTGGATTGGCAACCTGGTGGCTAGGTCCATGAAATTGCAAAGGCAAAGCGACCGTATAGATGAGACAGAAAGAACCAGAGAGACTTGGCTATCACATGACTAAGAGGCTGAGAACTGGAGAAAGACATGGCTACCATGAAGCTAAGAGACTGAGAGTCAGAGAGAACTAGCTGTTGGCTGAGGACACCAATGACTGCATCCTTCCAACTTGCTGATCCTGACTTGTGGTAACCATTTCACTTGCCTAACAAAACCCCTTAATTATAAGCTTTGTCCAAGAATTTAGTGTGGTTAACAAGAAATTATCAAGGCAAGCATAGATATAGAGAGGTATGGGAGGAAAGATTGGGCTAACAGGTAAAGAAGGATGGATCATAGGTCTGTCTGACCTCTGTCTCATAATAATATGGAAGACAGAAGAGGTCAAATATTGCCTTTTCTTGTCATTTACTACAATAGTAATGGCACTATTGTAGTGACAATAGTAATTGTCAATTGAGGTGACATTAATGCCAATTCTATAAAAAAAACAACTCATATTGTCATACTGAGGCAAAGTTGAGGAAAAGCCTTGGCTGATTGTTCAATAAAAATATAGTATATAGTTCAATGAAAACAATAACAAAACAAAAATCCACTACAAGATTAATTAAATTCATCCCCAAAACTTTTAAAGTATACATTCTGTGTCCCATATGCTAGGTAAATAGTAGAACAGTGATGAGAAAACAAAGATGGGCTATTACCCTACTTATGTCAGTCAACAATATATACTTTTGATTTCTGGACTGAACAAATAGCCTCTTTCTCATTAAAAAGTACTCGGCATAATTTTCAAAACATTTCCTTTCTACTTAAGCCCTTAGTATCAGCTTTTTAATGTACAAATGTGCTTGACACAATGGATTTATATATGGAATGTGATATAAGTTGTATGAATCCCCAATAAAATGATTTTAAAAATAATCATAAAATTACAAGGAGCCAGTGATTTCAGGCCAAAAAATCACTTTATAAGAACATAAAGTTTACAATGGTAATATGATAAAATTGCCCAAATACCTGTAACACATAGGTAAAAAATAAAGAGATTTTAAATTAAAACCTTCACATTACTTTTTAAAATATTAAATAATTTAAAACTTTCCTATCATAAGTAGGAAGTGTCTGAAAGTAATCCAGAGAAAAAGCAAAGACTTTTAAAGAAAAAGCCAATCTTTTGGCAATCTCCAAAGGATAGTATTAATCAATGAAAAATATATCATAATTCTAGGCAGAAGTATTAAATCTTGTTAACTTCTCAAAAATTAACCTCCATATTCAGCACAATAATGTTTAAAACTAATAAATTAATTAAGATTCTATAAAGTTATTTGACTTTCAGTATAGGAATTAAATGCATGAAACCATGGGGTATTCCTTTAAAAAGATCTCTGGGTATGGGAAGAGAATCACTAAACAACTGGTAGAATATAATTTTTAAAAGTCTATAGTACTGGAGGAGGAAAGGATAGAAAATGAGGAGGTGATACCAAAGGCTCAAGTAAAAAGAAAATGTTTTCGAATGATGGCGGCAACAAATGTACAAATGTGCTTGACACAATGAACAGGATGTATGAATTGTAATAAAAGCTGGAGGAGCCCCCAACAAAATAATTACACACACACACACACCTAAAATGGAAAGAAGTGGAAGCCCTACCCTCCACCCAAATTCTGTATGAACAGTCAACTTTTTTCTTTCTGCTCCAGAGAGGGGAATCCTACCATTGTTTTCGCCTATGTTTTGACTAGCCCCATGCATGGGAGAGGTGAGTCAATTACTGGCTAGAAGAGACATTAAATAATTCACTTCCCCGAACCTGGGAACAACAGAAATTAAATATGCATGTTCAGTCGTCCGTCGTAACCTGGAAGTTAGTAAATTCTGTACAAGAAGATGCTTGGGGATATTTTAGAAGAGAAATTGATTTGTATTGACATTGTCTACATTAAATTTTTATGAGTAAGGTCTCTTTCCAAGGAGGTCTCTTTCCAAACTCTTTGCAAGGCGATATAATCATGCATTCTTTTCTTCCACAGCAGGGGCAGGAAGAAAGATATTAATTGCTCAATGTCTTGTAATTCACCAAGTAAAACACCTGCTTTTTGATTGGTCGTTATGAGATACATTTCTATTTTTCCCTTTTAAGTAAGTCCAAGAAATTCAGGTTTTGTTTAAATACATTCATTTAAGTTAAAAACTGAATGTAAATCTTGGCTCCAATTTTTCAATGGGATGTCTGTATCTGAGTTGTAAACAGCTCTCTTCCTATTATTGCATCACAACTAGATGCACATGAATTCAAATATGCATATGTACAACTGCCTTTATCACAGCTTTGGGGCAGAGGACCAAGAGTAAGCCCGGGGCTAGCAATCGGGAAGGATTGTTATTTGCACAAACATCTATGGGAAGTGAAGTTGAAGCCAAATCAGAATCCACTATTCTAATTTTGTGCTCATAATTCCTTATAATTCTTGCAATTTTAGTATATGTGCCGCCGAAGCAAACACATAATTCTTGCAATTTGAGAAACAATATTCTTATCTCAATGAGGTTTAAGAGGAACCCTGATCATTAAAACTCAATAACTCCCCAACAGAAAAAAAGGCCACCACCCCCACCCTGCTTCCAAAATGATTACAATTGAGAATACACTACAGGACATTTCTTCTCCATCACATGGGGTCACTCTACGTCAACTCAGTAGCCTCTAATCCAGCAGTCCTCAACCTGTGATTCATGACCCCTTTGGGGATCCCTTTCACAGGGTCACCCAATTCATAACAGGAGCAAAATTATAATTATGAAGTAGCAACAAAAATAATTTTATGGTTGGGGGGGTCACCACAACTTAAGGAACAATATTAAAGAGTCACAGCATTAGGAATGTTGAGAACCACTCTCTAGACCCAACCTGAATTTGTTCTAGGTGCAAGGTTCTCTTATTCATTCCAGGAGATGAAGCTATTCCCTGGCTTTTAAAATATTGATGTTGGTCGTTTTTCTCAATCATTGTTTGAATTTTTATCTTTATATTACTACTGTTTTAGCCTTGCCACTTCCTTTCATTTTTGTTCTTTATTATTTCTATTGGATTTACCAGTTAGTGAATCACAGGAGTGGATGCAGAGAGATAATAATTGATGCATGGGTTTGTAGTGGATGTAGGGCAGGTGGGGCGGGGGATGTTGAAGAGTAAACAATGAAGGTGGGAGGGGCAGTGAGCACTAGAATGTTTTAAAGGCAATTTAATCAAGAAGGGAAAAAGAGAAAATGTTCTGAAATTGATTGTGCTGATGATTGTACAATTCTTGATAGGGTGGAACTATTGAATTGTGTGATGTGTGGAATAAGTGTTAGTAAAACTGTTAAAAAAAAAAAAGATGAAGAAGAATGGCTGGTATTTAAAGAATTCCAAGATGCCTAGAAGGCATCAACGAAATATGTAAGTCCAGGAATTGACCTAATACCAATTGATATGTTTTCAAAACTGGATGCAATATCAGAAGCATTCATTGCCAAACATTTAGAAGATACAGTATTTTTCGGACCATGAAACACACCTGATCATAAAATACATCCAGTTTTTAGAGCAGGAAAACAAGAAAAAAATATTCTGAACCAAATAGTACCAGTGTACTAACATGTTCTAGGGTACCACACTTCAGACCATAAAATGCATCCTCGTTTTTCCCCCACTTTGGGGGGAAAAAATGTGACTGATAGTCTGAAAAATATGACAGCTACCTGGCCAACTAAATGAAAGAGATCTTTAGTTGGCGCCCATTCCAAAGAAAGGCATCACAACAAAATGTAGAAACTATTGGATATTTTTCATTTCACATGTAAGTAAATAAAGCGGGGGGAAGGTTTCCATCTATTTGATTCCAGAAGGCCCAACTATGGAGCATAAGGTGAGTCACTGAGAAGGGGAGACAGCCCAGCCTGTGCTGTGCGAGTGTCAGCAGGTAGCAGGTAAGCAACTCAACAGCCAGAGCAGTAGGACCAGGGTGAGCAGGAGAGCATGGGCCTGGGCCCAAGGAGCTGAAGCCACACTCATGGCCTTGGCAGTTAAGTACATTTATGCTTAAGATAACGTTTAAATGGTTGCAACAGTGACAGAGTTGCTAGAAATTCAAGCCAGATTTAGAAAAGGACGTAGAATAAAAGATACCATTACTGATATCAGATGGACCTTGGCTAGAACCAGAACGAGAATACAAGGAAAATTTTATTTGTGTTTTCCTGACTATGCAAAAGCATTTGACTGTAGGATTGTTACAAACCAAGGAAAGCATTTCAAAGAATGCTTCCCTATGCTCAGGTAGAACCTGTCACTGGAACAGAACAACAGGATTCTGTCTGGTTTAAAAGCAGGAAAGAAGACCCTTGCAAGCAGAAGCCAAGGGACGGTGACTGAGAAGCTCAGGATCAGAGAGACTTGGCTGCTGACTGAGGCCCTAAGTAGACCAATGACTGTAGGCTTACTTTGAACTGATCCATACATGTGTAACTTATTAACTTCCCTAGTAAGGAACCTTAATTGTGGGGGGAAATTTTTCAGGAAAGGTGTATGTCAGAATTATATGCTTTTAAATACTGATTCCATCTGTACACTGAACAAATCATCTGAGAAGCTGGACTACAAGAAGAATACAGCATCAGACACACCTTGCTTGCTGAAAATAAGAAGGGTGTGAAGCCTTTAGGATGAACAGAATTGCTTTCAGTGTGGGCTACTACTCAATGTTCAAAAAACCTAAATCCTCACCACTGCACCAACAGATAGTAAGTAGCACAATAAAGAGAGAAAAGACTAGTTCAGGATTTCATTTTACTTGGATCTACAGTCTTTGTTCATGAGAAGTCAAGAAATCAAATAATGTATTACATTGGACAAATCTATTGTAAAAGACCTCTAATAAAGTATTAGAAACAAAAATGTCACTTTGAGGAGTAAGGAATGCCTGACTCAAGCCATCATATTTTTAATAGCCTCATTGCCTACACATAAGAAAGGGAGAATATATGACTAGAGAAGAATTGCTAAATTTGAATCATGGTGTTAGCAAAAAAATATTATAACATGAAGAACAATAATAAAGTACCAAAAGAACCAGCAAATCTGGAAGAAATATCATCAGAATGTTCCTTAGAAGTAAGCACAGTGAAACCTGGTCTTATAGTACATGTTACCAGAAGAGACCGGTACCTGGAAAAGGACATCATGCTTCGCAAAGTAGAGGGTTAACAAAGAGAGAAACGCCCTTCATGAGGCAGTGTGACACAGTGATTACAACAATAGACTCAAAGTATAACAAATGTGAGACTGCAGCAGGGGCCAGCAATGGTTCCTTCTATTGAACGAGGGGCACGTGAGTCAGGACACCTTATAACAAGTGCAAATACTTATTTTTACATACAATTGTTAAATGACATGATGATGGTTTCTATTTTAAAACACAAGGTTGAATATTTATCTCATATTATATGCTAAAATAAATTCCAGAAATATCAAGAGAATTGAAAGTTGAAACGAAGCCACAAAATGTATGAAATTCTCAAAATATAAAATATCAGTATATAAAATATCAGTAGCAGTTTGAACAAATATGTAATAGTATGGGCTGAGCCCCGGTGGCGTGTGGGACTGCGGCCCACTGGGATGGAGGTTCAATTCCAGCCTCACAGGAGCAAAGGCTGGGCCTCTTACTCCCACCACCTGAGGACAGTGATGCCCAAAAAACCAAAAAAAAAAAAAAAAATATATATATATATATATATATATGTAATAGTATGAGGCAAAGTAATTTTCATTCATGGAAAATATAAATTAGGAATTCATTAAAAGCTAATCCATTTTTCAAAAATAAATACAAGTGGAAAAATGTGTATAAATTAAAATACTTATTTTTAAAATTAACTATTTCTATTGCACAGTGAGATTATTTTCATGAAAAAAGTCCTACTAAAACTTTTCCAGGGCTGAGCCCCGGTGGCGTAGTGGTTGTGCGTGGGATTGCAGCCCACTGGGATGGAGGTTCGATTCCAGCTCCACGGAGCAAAAGGCTGGGCCTCCTACTCCCACCACCTGAGGGCAGTGATGCCCCCCCCCAAAACCAAAAAAAACTTTTCCAGAAAGCAAATACAAAGAAAAAAGTTTAATTTGGTAAACGATATTTTTAGTCACTGTCAACATAAGAAAGTATGCTTCAAGTCTTTTTTTTTTTTCTGCTCCAATTCTAAGAAAACCAAACAAAAAAATTTTTGAGGATAATGTGAGAGCGCCATTTGTCCACTCCATATAAGAGAAAGTGGAATATAAAGTTAAAGTGTGATCTATCACTAAGTCTCCACAATCAAACATTAGTCTCCACAAACCTGAGACAAACAGCACTAAGTGCATGGCTAGTACTACCACTAAATGTAGTCCATGCCTACAACTATCAAATTCCCGGAAAGGGTTCAGAAGGTCCTGCATTGCCTGGGGGAAAAAATGTAGAACAAATGTCAAACTTACCAATGAAAGAGAAGGCTTCCTGGTCAGAAAGAGACCCCTAGGACTGGTCTTTTGCTGCTCAGGAACTGAAGTCAGACCAGGGGCAGAAAATCAGCTATTTAAGATCAAAAGGGGGGCTGAGCCCCAGTGGCATAGTGGTTGTGCGCGGGACTGTGGCCCACTGGGATGGAGGTTCAAATCCAGCTCCACGGAGCAAAGGCTGGGCCTCCTATTCCCACCACCAGAGGGCAGTGATGCCCCCCCCAAAAAAAAAAAGATGAAAAGGGCAACCTTTACCAAAGACAAAGCCCCAGAGGGCTAGGATACAAGTGTGAAAAGAGGAAATACAGGAATTGGGATAAGTCAGGGTACACAGAGGGAGCTGAAATGTTTGAGTTAAAACCAAATGTCCAAGAATTGTTGAACATAAAACTGATAGGCTGCTACAGAAACCTTTACCTAAATCAAAACAAAATGTTGGGCTTTTTGATTTGGTATGGGATATATATAGTTCCACACTAGAGAAGCTTCTATGATAAAAGAAACAATTCCAAAGATCCCAAAGATAACCAAAAAAGTGAAACAGAAATCACTGCTGTTCTATAAATGAATAATTCTATTGTCATTCTACGTAATAAAAATATTAGGATAAGTTATTTTTGATGAAAGTAAAGTTAAAAGGGAAAAGATGTTATGAAGAGTATTCAGATACAAATAAGAAGACAAACTTTTCAGCAATATTAAAAGAAAACAGCTGAAGAGGAGGTGGGAGCCTTCCCGACCTGACCCCTCCTACTGGAAAAAATAAAGAAAAAAAAGCAAGAAACAACACTTTTTCCCACTGGATATAAAGGGAAGCTTCTAAAGACACACACACACACACACACAACACACATACACACACTGCAGTATGAAATTCTCTACACAACATAGTTGAAATAAGAAAACAAAATTGGAAAAGGGTCCTCCTTGTTCAGAAATTTCCTCTAAAAACTAAACACCTACTAGTGTGTCAAAATCTAGTTATAACTAACTTAAGCAACCTTACCTTCACCTTAATATCACTTACATCAATCCTTCATTTTGATCTTTATACATCACCATCAGTAGCCATCCTTCAAAAAGCTATAGAATTCATTTTTGAAAGTAATTTTCCAAAACCCCCAAATATTTCACCAGTGTTTAAATTTACTTTACACTATGAGAGCAGTATCCAGAGAGGTGGTTTAAATATTTCTCTCTTGCTTTCAATATTGTAAAACATGCCTTTCAAGGAGAAAGTTGATGAGAGAAATTGATACATACAAACCGTGTGGTGTATTTTATATATGTATTCATAACTACTATATCTCGAAAACATGTACAGGGTTTACAGTATGTCATGTTAACCCTTTCTGGTTACTTGAAACTGATCAACCTTCAAAACACAAATTTGTTTCCAATGACAAGGATCATAATCCAGGTCCAGGCATTGGCTAGTTATTATCTGAGCTGTAGTAATGGCTCTGCACTATAAAATGTAATCTTCCCAAATGTCACAGTAAGTTATGAATATCTGAGCAGCCTAATGCACTTTACTAGCCATGAAATGTGAGAATGTAATCTTATTACCTTTTTTATGGTTGTATTTTTTTTTGAATAATGTTGCCTAGAAACTGATGTATAGTCGTTTTCTGCATTTTAGCATGATTTGGTCTCCTTTACCATATAGACCATTTTTCAAAGCTCTCCATTTTAACATATTTTACTCTTGACCTGAACTTCATAAACTATTTTTATAGCTACCTCCAGAGTAGCTAAAAGATGTCTTCTATAGGTCATAGTTTAATGTACAATGTTATAGAAATGTTAAAACATACTATTCAATGAATTCAAATAAACCCTCATATGTTTTATATTAGGACTTTAATTGACATGATGGACATTGTTCTACTCAAAAGTATATTGATAAAATACTTTTAATTTGGAATATGTCACTATGTCTAAGTCATTTGTATTTTCAGAAAATCAAAAGACAGAGGCAAAAAAAAACATTATTTCCTGTTCAAAAGGTGTATTAAAATGAAAAGACTATAAACTCTCAGAAATTTTCCATCTTTCAAAGTAAATTCCTATTTTCCTAAATCATTCAGTGGGAATATACAGAATTTTCCCTCACAGATGAGATAACGGCAACGTAGAGTGGAAAGACAATGGACTGAGCAGCTTCTGGAACTAAATAAGTATTTTTCTTTTTTTTCCAACAAATTCCTTTTTATCGCTGGACTATTCTATTAACTTGTAAACAGAAAATGAATTAAGTATAAGCTAGGATGATCTTATTTGCTTGCATCCTTCATATATACATTAACTTTTCAAAAGAGTGAATCACAAAATATCCAAATGTCCCTAAGAATCCACTGCACAAGTTAGTCACTAGGAATATATTAATAGGCAAAACTAGGGGAAATTACAATGCTTTAGTATAGACCCAATTTCTCATTTCTTCACAAAACAAGTTTCTAGCTGGCAGGTGGGACTTAAAAAAAAATTACTTCCCAGCTTCCCTGGAATCTACTGTAACCGGTCATCCCAATATGTGCTGGAAATCATTAAGTCTCCTACAATCATTCCAGTTGTCACTACCATCCAGTCTTACATGTAGCCTGGCACTGGTAACTTCAACAATTGTGGAAATACAAAGTTAAGTAGTATTGCGAGGGGCCCAAACTTTAAATTTCATTAACAACTATAAAGTCATCATACGGCGCAATCATGGATGAGATATATATATATATACACACACACACACACACACACACACACAAATCAAATTACATTAAAAAGAATAGACTTAGTGGGAAGGAGCATTCTTAGTCACCATATAGGGAGGCTTCACAGCTTTTGTGGAAAAATGAAATTAAAAGCTATTGAAATATTTCTATGAACTTCTTGAAGTCAGCTCGTGTAGTGAAGTTATTCAAGCAGCTCTTAGTGATTCTCAAGAGGTCTATGTGCAAAGGAACTCCTGCAATAGCTAGCGCTGTCTTGTCAATCGTGTGAGACCCTTAAAAATGAAGCCTCAGCTCCAGTCAAGCCTTCAGATGAGGGCAGCAATTCCAGGCAACAGCTTAACCGTACCCTAATTAGAGATCTTGAACCCCAAGTGTTTGGCCAAGCCGTAACCAAATTCCCAATATACAGAAACAAATGAGCTGATATTTAATATTGGTTGCTAATTTAGTAGGTGGTAGTGGGGTCATTTGTTACAGAGCTACAAATGACTGATACATTCACAAATCATTGACAAAAATTTGCAGGGAAATCTTTTGTACTCTGTACACTTCTATTTTATATTTTTAAGAATAAGCACATATTATTCTAACAAGAAAAATACAAAACAATGAAAATACACATATTGAGTGAATACTCTGAGCTGTGTTAAGCACATTATCCTAATTACCATATTCAATGTTATATTACCATATTTAATTACTTCTCATGACCATACTTTCTCCCCACTTAAAAGGAAAACCTATAGCATAAGTAACTTCTCAAAAGTTACAAGATAAGGGCTGAGCCCCAATGGCGTGGTAGTTGAGTGTGGGACTGCGGTCCATGGGCTTGGAGGTTCAAATCCAGTAGTGGCTCTCCAAGAGTTGGGTAGCTCCCACGACCACCAGAAGGCAGTAATGCTCCCCCACAAAAAAAGTTACAAGAAAAGTTGGTTGAGCCAGGGTTTTAATAGTTCATAATGCCTGTGGCAGTCATGTGCTTATGTTAATTTTATGACTGAAATGTAGGGTAGAGTCTAGCCTGTTAATCTAGAGATAGCCATTGAGTAGCCAATGAGGCCTCTGTGTGGGCATGGCTTTCTCCTGAGACTTCTGGGAAATCTCGCGATATTTCCCTGGTGAAAATGAGAAGCAATCTCCCCAGTTTTGGGGAGTTCGTCTCAGAGATGATGAATCATGGACAAGACAAGATGGAAGTGTCTAAGGAGCCAGAGAAGCCACAGGGCTCTGCCCTGATGGAGTCAGACCTCTGAAGCTGGAGAAGCCACTTGGGGACCACTGCCAGTGATGAGTTGCTTCTGCCACCACTGGATGCTGTTGCTGGACACTGAGCTCTGGAAGCAAGGAGCCTTGAGAGACTCCTGCCAGCACCAGGACTCTGCACCCACTGACCTGTGACTTCCTGAGACGGAAGGAGACTTTATAGATTGATTTCGGGCATATGGGTTAATATCGGACTTATGACTTTGAATTGGACTGGGCTCAATGTCCTGTTCCTCTTGTATATAAACCTTTTCCTTATATCCATATGCAAGCCTATGAATTTGTTCCTCTAGTCTACCCGGACTAACACAAAGCCTATGTTTAATAAGATGAAACAAATAATGCAGAATAGCTAACTCAACAGCTTCACCTCTAAGTCAGTTTAAGAATAAATATGCTATAGTAATTAACTGTGAATGATATTAATCTTACATATAAAAACATTTGAGGATTTCAATAGCTAACTCCATTCAGAGGATCAACCATTCTGATTCTGAGTGTAACAAGAACAAAAGTAGATGAAAAGCCAATGCATTAACAATGACAGGGGAGGGAGAGATAAAATATTAAATACCTAAATCTTAAAGCATCATTAAGCAAAAGCCAGGAGTTGCTTATCCCTAAGCCCATTAACTGAGAAAAATAAAACCCTTAATTTGTTCAGTGACCCAACATGTCAAACTATTGAAGATAAACAGTTTTTTAAATTGCTGAACATAATGTACAGGACAAAGTACAATTGAATTGTTGGAAGGATATGCTTACATTTAAAGTAAATATATATGAAATTTAGCTTCTGCTTAGCAATCAAGATATTTTTCACTAAGTGAATGAATAGAGCCATACAAAGCAGTATTATTTGGCGGTAAAAGAAATGAACTACCAAGCTATTTAAAAAAACAAAAACTAGGCTGAGCCCCGGTGGCATAGTGGTTGTGCGCAGGACTGCAGCCCACTGGGATGGAGGTTCAATTCCGGCTTTCAGGAGCAAAGGCTGGACCTCCTACTCCCACCACCTGAGGGCAGTGATGCCTAAAAAAAAATAATAAAAACTTTAAATATCTATTGCTAAGTGAAATGAGCCAGTTCAAACACACATACATACACACACACAACACACACACACACACACCAGATTCAATATGCTGTCTTAATTTTCTCAATTTCACCTCTAGGATTTAATAATGATTATATAGAATTTACAGGCAAAATTTACGACTAAAAGTTTATTAAAGAAGTAAACGGGTTGTAATTCCAGTGAGAAATGTTCAGCACAGTTGTTTACCAAGACATGTTACAGAGTTCTTTCAGGTCTGCTAATAAATGTATAGAGGACATATCACTCCTCTGGAAGCCTCCAGTCAAAGGCATTCAGCTCAAGTTCCCTGGGTCAGCATGTGCAACTCACTGAATTAAGCCTCAGTCCAAAGACACTCAGCTCCACTTACGTGGGCCCAGCTTCTCCAGTTAAGTACCCAAAGGTACCCATTCCACAACCCAGCCTCCTGCACAAAAGCATTCTGCTTTACTTGCTCTCAGAGTTAGGAAGTCCATCACCGTTCTGTTCTCCAATTCCCCTGGTGTTGTAGTGGTCTTCTGGATCCAGGAGATTCACTGTGCAGGAATCTCGGGTCCAGAGGTCCTGCTCCTCTCCTGATTCTTGCTGACAATGAGATCCCTCCTCCCATTTCTTAGAGGACTCGTATATACACAGTAGTATGCCACTCAGGGGAATCCTTTTCACAATTGCTCACAGGTGTTTCCTATCAGTATCTTCACCCACCCTACCAGACCTATGAAGGGAAAGGTCATTAGGAGGGAGTTAGGGACTGTGACTAAAAGAGTCACATTAAAAGAACTCACTACCCCTGCATTCACCCATATACAGAGATTTCAAGAAAAATGGGGGGGAATTCCACTACCTATAACTCTGTTATATCTTGGTACAAATCCTTGTAACATGATGATCTGATCAACTCTTTCGATGTTTTCATCTGCAGAAGATATGTACTTCACTGAAAATACAGAAAACATTGGGTGAGCCCTGGTGGCCTAGTGGTCGTGTGCAGAACTGCGTCCCACAGGGTTGGTGGTTCGAATCCAGCAGCAGCTCTCCGGGAGCAAGGCTAGGCTTCCTACTTTCACCAGGACAGCGATACCACACACACACACAAAAAGAAAGAAAATACAGAGAACATTGTCCATAGTGGTGCTTCCAAAGAAAGAATTGACTAGGAAAAATGAAGAGGCAGTCTACTTCTGAAGAAGATGACACAATACAAAAACCTTAAGAATAACTGTAAATGGCTAATCCCCGATGGCATAGTGGTTGTGTGCGGGACTGCGGCCCACTGGGTTGGTGGTTCAAATCCAGCAGCAGCTCTCCAGGAGCAAGGCTGGGCCTCCTACTCCCACCAGAGGGCAATGATGAAAAAAAAAAAAGAATAACAGCAAACACTGTCTAATAATAATGCTATAAAGGAGTGCTCCTGGTTGGAAGGCATTCAAAATACGACTAAGGAATGGCTGCCTCCTCACAGTATAGTCAACTGACCACTTTAAATCAGTTAATCATATGTTTTCCTATGCCAAGAATGACAAATTCAAACGATCATGTCAAGATATATCTTGAAGGGCATAATATCTTTGTGATTACTATGAAAATCAGATAAAACAAGTATCACTCAAGTATCACTCCCCCTCATTCACAATAATATGATGTTCTTGTTCTTTGATACATGATACCTAGTCGCTTTGACACCTCGTGATCACACAAGCTGGTGTGCTTCTTTCATGTGGCCTTTGCTGTTTCTCAGCTATATGGTTACTTTTTTAACCTTCAAGCCTTTAAGACCCCAGATGCTATAACTTTTGATAGCCAGGCACTATGAGCTTTCTTCACCACATTTGCTTATGCACCCACTTTAAGACTTTGTCTCTTGTATTTTGAACATTTTATCAAGAGAGACCACTCCCTAGAAAACAAAATCAGATCAATTTGTTTTCACTTTAGGTCATAAGAAGATTAGCATACTCCAACTAAAAACATATTTAATTTCTTTGGCTGAAACTACTCCAACTTGCCTTTGTGTGGAACTGTCATCCCACCCCAATGTACTGTTTACCCTAGGGTCACCCTATTGGAGTCTGGTCTACTCTAAGGATAGAGATGGCCAATTCAAACCTGCAATTGCTGGGCTCCTGATGGGCAGAGTAGGCCTGGTGACTTGCACCACTACCCCACAGTGCCAGCTAAGTACACCAGTGACAACAACATCACCAAAGCTCAGGCCACCTACAAGGGAATATAGATGAACTGACTGCATAGCGTAGCACACCGGTTTGAGGAGCTGCAGGCCACTAGAACGCTAATGGTTCTACCACTGGTGCTGGGCTATGTTCATGGCTCCGATGGGTGGAGGAGGGGATGGTAAAGTGAAGAGGACCCATATAACACATAGCTATGACCAAAGGCATCATTTTCATTGTGGCAGGTCTGGTAGTTTGCTCCTGGCACAGCCATCAGATTGTCTGACTTTTACAACCCCTTGGTCCCCTTCAATTTTAAGTTGGGAGTTTGGACCTGCTATCTTTATTGGCTGGGCAGGATCTGCTTTGGTCCTCCTGGGGGGCCCACTGTTCCCTTAATACTGTTCAGGCAGTGAGAACAAGCCTGGGTAGCGGGTGTCCCATTCCTACAATACACCTAAATCTGCCAAAGAACGTATGTGACCTGGAACCTCCTTGCCCCAGCCTAACAGGAACTGGGAGTGTCTAGAAGCCTGAAAGAAACTGAATCAACGAGCTCAGCTTGTGGGCACCATGCCCAGTCATCCCAGGCCTGCTGAAGTAACATCACAACATATTTCTGGGGTTGGAGAAAACAAAGAGGGGAGGGTATGCTTTTTGTCCAGTAATTTTTTTAAAAAGGTGTTAAGGATTTTCAGGGGTAAAAAGAAAAGGATATCATGCTTAGTAGAGGGCCAACCAAAAAGAGGAAGACCCTTAACGAGATAGAATGACACAGTTACTGCGAGAATGGGCTCAAACTAGCAGTAACTGTGAGGACGACGCAGGACTGGGAAGTTCCATTCTGTAGTAGTTAGGGTTGCTGAAGTTTGGGGTCAACTTGATGGCACCTCGCAACAGCTCCTACAGGACTGGTGACGAATGTTGCATGATCCATAGACTGCCCATAGAAAAACAAGCCACTCTGAGAATTACAACCAGAAAAGGCCTTACAAGTATTTGCTTAATGACTTTGCTTACTTTTGGACACACCACCATGAAAGACCAATGACTAAAAAAGAACATCAGGTCTGAAGAGCAGAGGGTCAGCCAAAAAAAGAGAGGATCCCTCAATGACATTGGCCGATAAGAGTACACACAACAACGGGCTCAAACCTATCAACGAGCCTAAGACATCACATGAGTGGTAGCTGTCAGTCAGAGTGGATGGCAAGGAACAACAGACACAGAAGGCATTGGCGCATGGCATCAAACCCCAAGAGAAACCCACACAAAAATGCCTGCCATTTATTTGATACAAGTGCAGCAAGAGTGCAGTGTCTTTTCAACAAATGGTGCTAGAGTAATTACACATAAATAGGTTAAAAAATTAACCTAAGCCTAAATGTCTCATCTCATACAAAAACTACTCAAAATACATATTTACTTACATGTAAAATAAAGGCTATGAAGCTGTGAGAAAAAAGTGCAAGAAAAATTCCTCAGGATTTAGGGTGATGCAAAGAGTTCATCAAAATTAAAACTTTGTTCTCTAAAAGACATTGTTGGAGGATGAAAATACAAGCAAAATAGTAAGGGAAATGTTTCCAACTACATTTCCAATAAAGGAAAAGAATCTATACCATACAGAGCCCCTTGGAGCCCCTGCAATCCATTAAAGAAGGGGTTAGAACTTCAAGTCCCTCTGAAGAACTGGTCATCGAATATGAAATGGCCTATTAAACTCAGGTCTACTCTGACACATATGGGGCTGCTATGAGCCGGAATAAACCTGATGGGCACTGGAAGGTAGGTAAGTATCTAAAATGTGAAGGATTCTTTTTTTTAAATTGTTTCCACTTAAATGATCAAGTTAGTAATAAACAAATATACAAAATTGTCATTCACATTTCCATACATTGCATTATGGACCACTTGAAACTGAACTACAAATGCAAAAAGTTTCTTTGTATCCTTAACCTCTATTAGCTTCACTTAAAAAGGTGATTTTTCTGAAAACATGCATTTGTGATTCATCGATGCCATAACAGTTGCACAAGTAACAGAATGCACAACAAGTAGTGTATGCTGTTCATTTGTGCAGTGAGAAGTCAAGTGCCCTTGACACAGAAGCACTTATTCTGGAAGATTTTTTTGCTATCTGAAAAGAATTTCTGAGAAACGGACAGGAATATAATTAAAAGCAAGTAATATATTCTACAAACATTAAAATGTGTAATGTGAAACAACTTTTGCGAAAGCAGTTTCCAAATCTTCCTTCTATACTAGTATATCTCAAGTCATATTTTGGAATGTAGCTGCTTCAAAGAAAATATGAAAATTCTTAAACCTCAAAAAGAACAAAAGGAAACAAACCAATAAGAAAATGACCAAAAGACAGGAACAGACATTTTGCTAAAAAGAATATAGAGAGAGCAAATAAGCACATGTAAAGCTAAGGATGTCTAATGATTAGTCATTATGGAAATGTACATTACCACCATACAGCTATCAGAATAGCCAGATAGTGACAAGAAGATTTGCTGGTCCAACAATTAAGCATCTGGCAGCTAATCAAAAGGTTAGCAGGTCTTATCCCTCCACTAGCTCTGTAGGAGAAAAAGATGTGGTAATCTGCTTCTATATATATAACAGCCAAGAAGACCCACGGGGGCAATTCTACTCTGTTCCATGGGGTCACTAGGAGTCAGACTCCATTGGATGGCACCTGTGTTAGTCAGGGTCGACTAGAGAAACAAATTCACAGACACTCATAAGAAAGACTTTTATATAAAAAAGCAATTTTATATTGAAAAAACATCCCAGTCCAGTCCATATCAAGTCTGTAAGTCTGAAATTTGCCCCTATGTCCGATATCAGCATTTTGTTATTTCTTTTAAGTAACTTCAAAATGTTACATAGTCACAAGAGTCACTGTTCACTTAGTATTTCCCACTGCAAAGGTGACCGTCTGAATGCACCTTTATTAGATAAAAATTAAGAGCTGTGTTAGGGGCGACGGTTAGCACAAACTCTGAAGTCATCGGTTCTAGTTTCTTTCAGATACACTCCTTTTCCACTCCAGCTCAAAAAAGTAATCAAATAAACCTGATCCTTTTCATCTATAATCCTACACCTAAAAAAGGTTACCCCTGATATAATTTTTTAAAATTACATACACAGGCAGACCCCTGGCTATGAATTACATCAACTGGTAACTGTGTCTTTAAGAATGTGTCAGGGGGGCTGAGCCCCGGTGGCGTAGTGGTTGTGTGTGGGACTGCGGTCCACTGGATTGGAGGTTCAATTCCAGCTCCCAGGAGTAAAGGCTGGGCCTCCTATTCCCACCACCTAAGGGCAGTGATGCCTTAAAAAAAAAAAAAAAAGAATGTGTCAGGGCTTCAAACAAGTTCAATCACAGTCAAGAAAGAGCACTGGAATAGATTCAAGTTTTTAAAACTACAGAGGGCCAGAAACATAACCTTCAGAACAGGAAAAACTAGGCCGAAGCCTGCTAAAAACGTCATCTCCCTCTTTAAAAAGGACAGTGTACACATTGCATGGTAATCAAATCACTTGTCCTAGGATGCTGAGCACAATCTAAAAGAGTCAAACAAGGTGGCCAGATATCCTCAAAAATGCAGTCTCGTGGATCAGGTTCCTGAATGGGCTCACAATGCTTCTTCCCAGTGTCCCAGGCAGAATTTTGACCTGAATGGGTATCATGCCAAGTCTGTCAAATTGTAAGAGTTGGGACCCATTCCTATTTCAATTCGTCAACTATGAAAGAATTAGTTTAAAAAATCAGTAAGAGTTCTCTAAAGGTTGGACACTGATAACTTAGGCATTGCCTGGACATTGGCATCAAACAGAAATTAACTATATATGGGCAGTCCTCTTTTTTCAAAAGTTCACTTTTGGGTTTGGGGGTTGGTTTTTTTGTTGCTGGTATTTTTTTGTTTTGTTGTGTTTTTAACCATTTTATTGGGGGTTCATACAACTCTTATCACAATCTACACATGCATACATTGTGTCAAGCATATTTGTATATTCTCGACATTCTCAAAACATTTGCTTTCTACTTGAGCCCTTGATATCAGCTCCTCATTGTTCCCCTCTTTCTCCTCCCCTGCCCCACATGAACCACTGATAATTTATAAATTATTTTGTCATGTCTTATACTGTCCAACATCTCCCTTCACCCATTTTTCTGTTGTCCATCCCCAAGGGAGAAGGTTACATGTAAATCCTTGTAATTGATTCCCTCTTTCTACCCACCTGCCCTCCACCCTCCCGTTATGGCCACTCTCAGAACTGGTGTTGAAAATTCATCTGTCCTGAATTCCCTATGTATCCGATTCCTATCTGTACCAGTGTACATCCTATGGTCTAGACAGATTTGTAAGCTAGAACTGGGATCATGATAGTGGGGTGGGGGAGTAAGAACTAGAGTAAAGTTGTATGTTTCATTGGTGCTATACTGCACCGTGACTGACTCATCTCCTCCTTGTGACCCTTCTGTAAGGGAATGTCCAGCTGCCTACAGATGGGCTTTGGGTCTCAATTGTACAATCCCCCTCATTCACAATGAAATGATTTTTTGTTATTTGATGCCTAATACCTGATCCTATTGACACCTTGTGATCACACAGGTTGGTGTGCTTCTTCCACGTGGGTTTGTTGCTTCTCAGCCAAAAGGCTTCTTATTTATTTTCAAGCCTTTTAGACCCAAAACACTCTATCATTTGACACCCAGGCACCATCAGCTTTATTCGCCACATTTGTTTATGCACCCACTTTGTCTTCAGCGATTGTATAGAAAGGTGAAAATCATGGAATGCCAGTTTAATAGATCAAAGTGTTCTTGCATTAAGGGAGTACTTGAGTGGAGACCCAATGTCCTTCTGGTACCTTAGTACTAAACCTATAAATATATACACATAGATTTATTTCCCCATCACATACAAATATATTTTCAAATGTACATGCCTGTATTTAGACTTCTATAAATGTCCTTTGCCTTCCAGTTCTTACCTCTATTTTCTTTTACTTTCCTCTTGTTCCACTATCATGCTCAGTCTTCATTTGGGTTTCAGTAATTCCTCTCAGTTACATTGCCCTTGATCACACCCTACCAAGCCTCTTACACCTTCTTCGCCACTGATTTTGGATCATTTGTTGTTCCCTTGTCCCCGTACATCAATGCAGGTTTATGAAAACCTACATCGTTTCTATTTCACCACCAGAAAAAAAAAAATCTGAACAGGCTTTTCACCATTACAAAAAAGTACAAAGTGAAGCCAGTGTTCAGCATGCACCCAAGCAACAAAAGTGGTGTCAACAAGTTTCTTTCCAAGAAACTACATGCACTCAGCACCTCAGCATCAAGCTGCCCTTGCTTTCTATTCTGTCCGTGAACACTGTATGTTAGGGTTATTTGGGGGCTATGGGTATGTTTGGTATGATTTATTATGTTGTTTGGGGGTCTGGAATAGCTAAATTTTTTTTCATATATAAATTTGTGGTAGCTATTTCCACTATTTGAGCTTATGAAAGGTTTCATAAGAACACCTTACTTTCGAATAGCTGGGGAAAAGGTATAGCCTATTAAATCAGATGTAATACTCACATCAGGGAATAAATATGTATATTTGAACCTTCCAACAGGAAATTAAATTTTCTAAATCCATTTCATAATTTCAGATTCATGTGTATACCAAAGACTAATAAATCATTGAAACCTACCTTCATACACAGAACCTTTTTAAAATTTGCATTTATCTATAGTAAATACTGCCATGTTCTTTAATGGCTTGCTAGTTCAATCTAGCAAAGTAGTGATTTATTGCAGTGACATATTTTAAAGATCAGAAATCTGTCTGTCTGTGACAATCAGTCACAAGTTAACTACACTTACACTATGCGGAATCAAAACATGACCAAAATGTGAAAAAGACAGCAAAAAATGCCATGCATTCCATATTAGAATCAATCAAATCAGTATTTGAATTTGATATGCTTATAATTGTTTAAAACCATATGACTTGAAATCATTTGCTACTTTATAGTATCTCTGTTATCATGCTCTTAACATGTCCAAACTACTTTGCAATATACTGTTAAATTTCATAGTTCATCATTTGAAGACTCTAAAAATCCAATTTTGAGAGATAGCATAATTTGGAATACATGAAAGGAAAATCTAGATCTAAAACGAGTCTGTTTTCAGTTTTTAACACAAAAGATGGACTTTCGTATCCTTACAATAATTTCACATTGTTTAGAGAAAGGTTTATCAGATGTAAAAACATGCACTCTATTAACAATGGGGGAATAAACTGGAAATTATTTCAGTGTTATATTTGTCTGTACCTCACCCCTTTCCCTTTCAATTCCACTCCATTTCCCTTTCAAATCCTGACAACAAAGTCCAAATATTTCACATGCTAGAAACGGAGAGGACGCAAGCCAAACCTGGCACATAAGAGATCCCAAAACTCTGGTCACTGGTTAAACCAGATCAAAACCATCACCTAGAATCCCTTTGGGAATTGTAAACTGGAAAGGACTAGAAGCACTAGTGTTTCATTGATTTACATGTTGGCCTGTTAACCACAAGGTCAGCAGTTGAAACCCACAAACCTACTCCTCAGCATAGAATCTTTCTATTGTCATAGAGTTATACAGCAAATTCTACTCTGTTCTTTTTTTTTCTTCAGACAAATTTTACTCTGTTCTACAGGGTCAGTATGAGTTGGAATTGACTGGGTGGCACTGAATTTGTTTTTGTTTTGCTTATTTCTTTGTTATGTACATATTCTCCTATCCCAAAGCAAACCCATTGCTGTCAAGTCCATTCTGACTCATCGTGACCCTCTTAAACAGATTAGAACTGTGCCATATGGTTCCCAAGGCTCTAAATATTTATAGAACAGTAAAGTATAGAACAGTATCTCCTACTATTGTGAACACAAAAATCCTCACAAAATATTAACCAACAAAATTCAGCAACATATAAAAAGAATACATACACCAGCCAAGTGGAATTTATCTCAGGAATGCAAAATTGCTTTTATTTTCTAGCAATTAATAAACATCCTATGCCGTACCAATAGCCTAAAGAGGCCTGGGAGCACTGTGCACTCAGTGTGGCGCTGCTAACTAAAGGTTTGGCAGTTCAAACTGATAGGCTACTCCAGAAGAGAAAGAAAAGGCTTTTTGTGCCCCAAAAAAATGCAGTTTGTGAAACCCTGTTCTTTAGGACTGCTAAGTGAGTATGAATAGTATAACATTTAAAAATTACATGATTGCCTGACTATCAGATAATCAGAAAATACATCTGACAAAATCCCACCCTTTTCCTGATAAAAATATTCAACACCAGTCAGGTATGTGACATCACTTCACAGTTGGCTAAAACACCTCTACAAATTATTCTTAGAAATCACATTACAGTGTTTTTGTTGGTGGTGGTGGTGTTTCAGGATTATGGGGCTTCTTAGGGAAGTTAACATGTCACAATCCAGGTGACAAATGCTCAGGATACAGTTGTTCAGGCAGGGCATTTCTGCTTTGCCCACAGGGTAGGTTTATCTGCAACTCCCAGATTCTTGAGCTGACCTCTGCCCTGTTTGGACAATGTCACAAAACCTTTTTAAAAAAATTACTGACAGGGGCTGAGTCCTGGTGGCATAGTGGTTGAGTGCGGGAATGCGGCCCATTGGCTTGATGGTTCAAATCCAGCAGCAGCTCTCTGAGAGCAAGGCTGGGTAGCTCCCATGACCACCAGAGGGCAGTGATGCCAAAAAAAAAACCCCAAAATCTTACTGACATATACTTTGCATATCATACAATTTAATTATTCAGTGATATTAAGAAGAGTTCCATCATCACCACAATCATTTTCAGAACATTGATCATTCTGTTCTGATCATTGTCATTAGCGCACTTCCCCCTTCCTTTGGGTGTGGTGTATGCATCTTATCCACTGGAAAGATCTCTGTAAATGACCAACACCAAAGCAATGAACATTCTGAGAGCCTAGAGTGAAAAACCATTTTTCAGTAAAGAAAATGTAGGCTTCTTAGAAAATTAGATGTTTCAAGGCCTGGAACAATCAAGAAAAGATGACCCTACAAGCCTAACACAGGTTTTAATGTCTTCCTCTGATCCTAATGACACACTCTTCATTATGTAAGCCAGCTTCTCTGATTATTTTCTCGGTAGACAGGTTCAATAAAAATGGTAAGATGAGAAAGCCTAATGCACCCTTTCCTGACTTTAAACCAGGCAGTATTCCCTTGCACTATTCACACAACTGCTGTTTGACCCACGCACAAGCTCTGCGTCAATGGCTGTCAACCTTCCTAAGGCCACGAGCCTTTAATACAGTTCATGTTGTCGTGATGCCCAACCAGAAAATTATTTTTGTTGCTACTTCATAACTATAATTTCACTACTGCTATGAAGTGGATGACCCCAAAGGGGTCACAACCCACAGGTTGAGAATCGCTGCTTTACATGCACACACTGAAGGCTATCCAAAGTTTGTCATGATCCACACAGTTGAATGCCTTTGCATAGTCAATGAAACAAGTCAAAATCTTTCTGGTAGTCTCTGCTTTCAGCCAAGGCCCATCAGACATCAGAAATCCTCTTCTGAATATGCTTTGAACCAGGGGCACCTCCCTGCCAGTAAACTGCTACAACTATCATTGCATACTCTTCAGCAATATTTTACTTGTATTTGATATCAATGATAATGGTTCTATAATTCAAGCATTCTGTTAGGTCACCTTTCTTTGGAATGGGGACAAACAAGGGGTCTTTTCCACTCCGTTGTTCAACCAGCTCTCTTCCAAATGTCCTGGCACAGACAAGAGGGTGATTCCAGTGCTTCATCAGCTTGGTGAAACATTTCAATTGAATTGATTATGCAATTTCTGGTGCTTTTTTTTTTTTTTTTGGCTAATGCTTCCAGTATAGTTTGAACTTCTTCCATCAGCACCATTGGTTCTTGCTAAAATGCTAACTCCTGAAATGGTTGTATGTCAACTAGTTGCTTTTGGTTAAAAAAAAAACAAAACCTCTTGCTTATTCTTTCCATCTTCTTGTGATGCTTCCTGCATCGTTCAATATTTTGCATACAGAATCTTTCAAAATTGCATCTTGAAGCTTGCTTTCCGTTTGTTTGTTCTTTCAGTTTTAGATATGCGGTGTTTTTCCTTTTTGGTTTTCTCACTCGAGGTCTTTGCACATTTCATTATATTTCACTTTGTCATCGTGAGCGGCCCTTTGAAACTCTACTAGCATTGTGTAAAGGGAAAGTCAGCTTAGGAAAACCTACTGGCCATGGACAGCATACGTGGGGTTCAACAGACATAATAACAATGGATTGAAAATCATCAACTCTATTGAAACACATTAGGTTCATAATATATTTTGAAGAGAATAATTAATTGGCCCTATTTAAGGACTCTATGAGGTAAATGTGGTTTGAAAACTAGTAAATGCAAGGAAAGCATTAAGCATTTATCTTGCTTTTTTTAATCTTACCATTTTTTTAGTACTATACCACTGGGAAAACAGATGAAGAAAAAGATCTCTTAAATATTTCAATCAATATTAAGGAAAAAATCAGAATCATGAATATTTTGCAGACCCTAATGAATTAACGGACCTAGATACTGAGCATCAACAGCTGGTAGAATTACAGAAAGGCAACCAGATGTCTGTCACATGTCTTCTGCTGAGAGAGCACAGCACTGTCTATGTTCTGCCCCCAAAAGTTATGGATCCAGTCACCAATTCACTGGAAACACAAAGAACAGACGCATATGTTGAACTGCATAATAAAGATAGAACATGCTGACTATAAAAACTCTAAATGTCAGTAGATTAAGGTTATTCAACCAATCTGTGGTTTAAAAGATAAATTTTTTATTGTGTACCCTAACCCTAATTCTAACTCTAACCCTATGAGATAATTTGAAGGAGGGAAAAAAAGACTAAACTATATACTAGGATACATTCCTTTATAAAGAAATGTTTGAAAATGATTACTATAAAAGTCAAGATGGATTACTTTAGGGCAGTAATAGTTTCTCATGTTGTGGTGACACCCCCCCACACCATAAAATTATTTTCATTGCTACTTCATAACTGTAATTGTGCTACTGTTTTGAATTGGGCAACCCCTGTGAAAGGGTAGTTCAATCCCCAAAGTGGTCACGACCCACAGGTTGAGAACCACTGATTTTGGGAGTAAGCAACAGCTGAAATCAGGGATACTCAGGGCTGAGCCCTGGTGGTATAGTGGTTGGGTGTGGGACTGCGGCTCTCGGGTTGATGGTTCAAATCCAGCAGCAGCTCTCCAGGAGCAAAGTTGGGCTTCCTACTCCCCCCAGGGCAGTGATGACATTAAAAAAAAAAAGACAGAAATCATGGATTCTGGAGGTGGCAAAATTATCTCTCTTTAGCTGAACAATGAGTTCTAATGTGTTTGCCCTTTAAAAATGCATTTGTATAGCTTAGTTCTCTATAATTCTTTTGTTTTTCAATAATTTCTTTAAGCATAAAGGTTTTTGCAGGTTGTTAATTTGGTTTTTTAAATCTATAATAGAACATTAGCGTTATATGAAAGCTGAGATTCATCACTTGAACTTTATCATAATAACAAATTACACTCCTGTACTGAATATATATAATGTCAGAACATGGTAATAAAAAAAAGGGTTAAGGTTGAGCCCCGGTGGCGTAGTGGTTGAGTGCGGGACAGCGGCCCACAGGCTTGGCAGTTCAAATCCAGCAGCAGCTCTCCAGGAGCACGGCTGGGTAGCTCCCAAGACCACCAGAGGGCAGTGATGCCCCCCCAAAAAAAAGGATTAATAATCTAATATGAAAGTGAACAAAGGCTATGGGTGGGCAACTCAAATAAAACTCACTCATGAAAGAAATGCAAATATAAACTTCACTGGCAAAAAGATGTTTACTGGGCTGAGCCCCGGTGGCGTAGTGGTTGTGCGCAGGACTGCGGCCCACTGGGATGGAGGTTCAATTCCGGCTCCCAGGAGCAAAGGCTGGGCCTCCTGCTCCCACCACCTGAGGGCAGTGATGCCTAAAAAAAAAAAAATTTTTTTTTTAAAAAGATGTTTACTTTTGATGAAGGTGTGTACAGAAGGTAGGGGAGGCACTTTCATAGAATGTCTGTAGGAGAATACATTGGCATAATGCCAGGTAAGGCTATTTGGCAATATATTCCAAAATTATAAATAACCTTAAGCTAGCCATTATATTGCTGGAGCTTTAACCTATTGCTATAACTGCTTAAGTATAAAATAATATGTAATAGACGGAAGACTGTCCCCCCAAAATTCTTGTTTATGTGGAACCTAAGAATATGGCCATATTTGGTTGTAGAAGGTCACTGGGGATGTAATTACTGAATATGATGTCAACAGGATTATGGCAGGCACTAAATCAGTAACTAGTGTCTATATAGGAGAAAGGAGCAGAGGATTTTTAACACCGAGAAACTGATACACACAAGAGAAATGGTCATGTAAAGACAGGCAGAAACTGGAGTGATTTATCTAGAATCCAAAGAATTCCAAGAGTTGCCAGCACCACTGGAATCTAGGAAGAGAAGGAAGAATTCTTCCCAAAGGCCCTCAGAAGACTAATCCCCTGGATACCTTGATTTGGAGCTTTTGGTATACCAAGCTGTATGTGAATAAATTGTTTTACCCAGTTCATAGTAATTTATTAAGGAAGTTCTATGAAGCTAATACACAACCAAGGTTCATTCAAGCATTTGGTAATAACAAAAATTACTAGGATTAACTCAGTCAATAGGGGCTGAGTCAACCACGGCAAATCACCCAAGGAAATACTATGCCTGTGTTGAGGAAGAACCATGCTACATATTCTTAGAAATCCTTCTCAGAAAGATTCTTAGTGAACAAAAGCAATAAACAAAACAAGTTAGATAACATGTTACAGTTTTCTTTACCAAAAACTTAATTATCTGGGACAGGTTTTGTGATAATGTATATAGGAAACATGAAGGATATAATTGAGAGGGAGATTATTTTAGGATAAACCCATCTTTATTATTTTTATACATCTTTATTTCTGAAGTATGTTAATGTGTTACATAATTAAAACATCAAACAAACAAAAAAAGTAATCATGTATTTCATTGCTAGAAAATCCTGAAGAATACTATTTCTCAAATCCCTGATGCAGAATCACATATCAAAGTCAAGCAAGATGTTAATACCAGTAAAACCAAAAAACTCTCAACTTACTGCCTTGGAGGCAATTCTGACTCACGCCAACTCAACAGGGCAAGGTAGAACTGCCCCTGGGAGCTTCTGTGGCTGTCACTATGGGAGTAAAAAGTCTCATATTTCTTTCTCAAAGCAGAAAGTGGTTTCAACCTGCTGAGGTTAGCAGTCCAACACATAACCACTATATACCAGGCTCAATATTAACACAGAGGGTCTTTAATGCATAGCTATCTTCATCTTGTTCTGTTTTTTACTTTTTCATCTGATATACTATGTGCGAATTCTCTTTCCAGAGAAAAGAAATGTGTAAAGTGTGGACTGTGGTGGAAGATGTATATATTTATATTTCTTTACTTTTATAATTCTAAGTGTTAGAGAGTAACAAAACAAGCTAACTTAAACATGAAAAGAAATTTAGTCACTCAGTGTCCAAGCATAATGAAATGTACAGTATTTACCCCCATCTCTTAATCTCTTTAGGAGTCTGAGTAGCATAGTGGGCTTACCACAAGGTCCACAGTTCTCATCCACTAGGTACACTGTGGGAGAAAGATGAGGTTGTCTATTCCTGTAAAGACTTAAAGTCTCAGAAAACCAAAGGGCAGTTCTATCCTGTCCTGTAGGGTTCCTGTGAATCGCAATCAACTTGTTGGCAATGAGAGTAAGTTTGGTTCTTATTTGCTTTTAATTTTCCTATCTTAATTCTGCCTCCTACATTTGTAATTAGTTTGCAATAGATCTTCCCAATGTAATAAGTCATTTCATTTTTCACTGCTACTTCTTTGAATGTTGACCCCAAAATACTAAACAATTGCAATCCTTTCTCCACTTATAATGTTGCTTATTGGTTGGGTTGTGAGGATTTTTGTTGTCTTTGAACTGAATTGTAAGCCACATTGAAAGCCACAATTCTTTAACCTCATCAGCAAGTTGCTCGCTTCAAATCCTCCTCATTTTCAGCAAACAAGGTGGGGCTCTCTACATATGGAAGATGAATATGCCTTCCTCCAATCCTGATGACATATTCTCCTATAGGCCAATTTCTCACATTATTTGTGACGTATACAACTAACTCATTTGGTGAAAGGATCCAATTCTGATCCACACTTTTTTTCAATTTTAAACCACAGAGTTTTCATTTACTCTGTCCAAATATGCATGCTTTTGGTCCATGTTTGAGTGCTGTATGAGAACAATGAAGGGGTCTGGAATTCCCATTCTCCTTTATGTCACCTAAAGTTTGTCTTTATCATCAAATGTCTTTTCACAGTCAAAAAAACCCTGCAAGATAATTTCTCTACTTTCGGCCAAGACCCATCTGACATCAACAATATCGCTCATTCCACATCTGATATCAGGCCGGGTTGACTAGAGAAACAAATCCAGTGACACTCATTGTGTGAGAAAGAGCTTTATATCAAGAAATAATTATATTAGCCCATACATACAGCATTGAGCTACAAAGTCCTCCTCAATGTCATAAAACACCTGCAGTGACGCCGACTGCAGGAGGAAAGCCGAATCAGTAAGCATGTAAGCATCTCAGCACTGGCAGAGGTTTCCACGCAGCTTCTCCAGCACCCAGGGCTGCATCAGGGTAGGTCCATGGGGCTTCTCCTCAGGGATGTCTCACAGGAAGTGAAACTTGTCCACTGAGGCAATGAACTGACTAAGGCAGTCGCACAGAGAACAGGAGACCACTAGACAAGAAAGGGAAGGCTCGCTGAGTCATTTATCTCTCTTCCCTTCAATTAATCCCCCATATGCTCATTGGCCAGGTTGGCACAATAAACCTTAACTATCACAACTACTAACTGCAAAGTCAGCAATTCAAACCCAACAGCAGCTCCGAGAGAGACAGATGAATCTGTCTTTTCCACAACAATGTACAGCTTAAGAAACTATATAGGTTTGCTATGATTTGAAATCAATTGAGTGACAGTGGTCTGTTAAATATGATTGGACACAATTATACATAATATGCTATATTACACCAAATGAGGTGTATTATTTTAAAGTAATTACTGCCCTTGTGGTTTCATCTAGAACCTAGATGATTTTTTTTGTTCATTTGTTTTATATTTAAAAGGTGACCTAGAGATCACCTTTCAGGTCAAGAACTACATACTATAAAGGGTTGAAGTGAAAATTACAGGAGAAAGTAATTACTAATTTCTTATGTTAGTAACTGGTTCCTCTATTGTTAAAAATGGTTTCATTGATACTTACTGATTCATCCAATACATCAGTAAATATTGTGAAACATGTGATAGTGAGCATTTAATGTGATGTTTTAATTTCCCACTTCTTCAAGTTTTTCACCTCAGATGGAGTACAGTCTTATTCTTTCCAATATCACTTGCTTTAGTAGAAAATGTTTTAGTTTCCTTTCTCAGAAAATATTTGAGTTTTCCTTTTCTAGCATTCACAGGTTTTTCCTCGCTATATATAAGCCATGGACCATATATGAAAAAAGGTCTTTGAGGAAAATCTACACACTGGTATGCCCTCTCATAACAACTTAAAATTATCTCTCTCACCCCAGTGCTTTCTCCAGAGCATTCTGTTTTATCTCTCCTAGGGAAGGTGAGATAGGAAGGTCTGGTGAAAAAAAGGTCAAAAATACTCCAAGCAACCACCATCCCAATTAATGTCTCAACAATATCAAAGTCCTGTGATCTAAGAGTTCTCTCTGTAGTAGGAATCTCTACCTTTGGTCTGCAGATAGGCATTTTTTTACTTCATAAAATTTCAGCATTTGGAGTAATTTCTAATCCTTTTCATGTTATATCTGAACAATTTTCCCTTCTAGTTCACCCAGGTTGCATTGACGTTTCCTAACTCAAAACACTAGACATTTGACAAAGGTTCAAGAATACTACGGGGAAATTTGGCACAATGGTGGAAATCCAGAGGTATTCTTGGTTCCTCATATCTTATTGAACTACATTTCAAAAAAAACCAACACTAATAGTTAGGAGTAGAATGATTTCGATTTAGAGTATATAAATTACATCATTCTCCTTTGAATCGAAAGACATACTGCAAATGTATTTAAGTAATACCTGTACTAGAACTCTCTCTCTCTGCCACCTCTCCAACCCCCAACTCCTGCCCTCTCCTCCCTGACCCTGTCCTTTCCCCATGTCCCATCTCCCCTCACCCTCTCTCCACGTGGGCCACCAGATGGAACTGAGCCTTCCTTGTGATGATTCTTTGTCCTTTGAGAAAATCTACCAAAATCATCCCTCGGGGATTCCCCCAAATTGTCCCCGTACCTTTGTTGGTCGGCATCCTCTCTGTCTGGGACTGAACAAACCTGGTAGACTGCCCTCAGAAACCAATGTCTTCAGAGGACCCGGTTCTCGGGATTGTATTGGTAAATCCAATACAATCCCACAAACTAGTTACAATCCCACAAACTCATCTTCATCCTCTTCAATTTTGCTTTAAAGACTAATGGAAAGGGCACCTCGCTGAGCTTCTGGCACGCAGGGAGTGGGCTATGGGGAAGGCACCCAGGAGAGGGTCAGACTATATTGACCACAGTCTGCCCATCCTCCGAGGGCGGCAGTCTTCCTTCTCTCTGTGCAACTTCAGAGTCTTCCTGCCCTTCCTTGAAACGCTCAGTGCATCTGAAAACCCTGGTGTCCCCCCCACCCCTACCCTCACCCCCCACCCCCGTGGGGCAGCATCTCAACAGACTAGTGGCCAAGCCTCAGTGATCTGGCAAGAGTCCACTTGAGCTTGGTAAACATCTGATGGTCGCCAGGAGCCCTGCATCTTCCTTTCCACCCTCCTGGCACCAAAAGTATACTTTTTATGAAGGCCCCCAACAGGACCAAGTCGAGCACCAAGACTGCAGGAACTCATCTCCCACCGTGCACGGAACATGGAAACCCGTTCAAAGGCATTGAGCTTGGAATAAACCTATGCAGGCGTGAACTGGAGCCTCCTCAGCAATGCTTTTTTGACTTATCCTTCTCAGGATGAACCAAGGAAGAAGAAATTCCACCTTTGAACAAAAGGCATAGCTTCTCCTGACAGCCTGCCAAACTCCAAGATCCTAGCAAATCCCTTGCAATAAATGAACGTGCTCTCCCTTCGGTTGTGTTTCTCCATCAGAAAACCCTAACTCACCTTACCCGGATTCCGCCCCCCCCCCCCCAAAAAAAAAAGAAAAAGAAAAAAGAAGTAGCTGTACTCTATGAAAACTTCGGAACTCCAAATTTTACCTGCCTGGCCCAAAGAGAAAGAAATTAATTCACACATGATGGAAATCTTAAGATGGAACCTGAAATTTATGTTAAAAAAGCAAAAACTGAGAAACGTAATGAATCATTCATTTGAAGACTTTCAGAAAATCAATACATTAGCATATTTAAAAAATTATAGAAGAAACACATAGAAGCATTGAGACATGATGAATATACATGTTTACATCACAATGATGCATTTCCACACCATTTTAACTACTCAGAAAATATATACAAAAGATATATTTAAAGATAGTCTACCGAAAGTACACTAAAAACACATCAAGACTATACAAATGAAGCCAAATATGCATCAGACCATTGAGATTTACAGTACTAAACATACAAAGAATACTGTCCAAAGGTTTCATTATAAAACTTTTTTTAAAAAATCAGTTTGCACATATATCCTAAGAAATTCAAAAATTATTAAGCTGAGAAAATATTTGTTTGTATCTCAGTAGCTTCAACAGATTTATGGTATGGCATGAGATAAAAAAAATGTTTTCTATAACTAAATACAAAATTAAAACTGCAGATGAGTTACATGGAAGTCTAAAAATTTTCCACAGAATGGAAAACAAAATTATAAACTAGAATTTTAAAAAGATGACCAAAGTTTTTGTAGAAGGCTGGCAACACTGAAAGTGCCATTTAAAAAATGATACTTTCTTGTTGTCACTAATACATTTCTCCATTTAAAAATTTCTCTATTAAAGAAAGAGCAATTTTGTGTTTGTTTTTGTTCTAATAAATCATTTTGGGGGGCTCTTACAGCTCTTATAACAATCTATACATCAATTGCTTCTAGCACATATGTACATATGTTGCCATCATCATTTCTAAAACCTTTCTTTTCTACTTGAGCCCTTGGTATTAGCGCCTCCTTTTAAAGGTCAGCGTTAGATATAATGTAAAACATTATTTTTTTAAATTGTTTCTACCTCTGCAAAAGACATTTATAGAGGTATAAACAAATTTTTTATAAAATAACATTTCACATTACTTCTAATGCTGCACTTTAAAAATAGAAGTAGTTCCCATTACAAAGAAAAGGGACTTTAAGATTACCACCAATTTTCCTGGTTTCTCTAACTCCTTGTATGAAACAAATGTTCATTTTCCAAAGGCAATCAAGTGGAATATACTAACTTGCCTACCTGATAGCAAACAATGCAGTTGTTTCCAACCTGAAATTTCATCCAATAGTAGTAATACACACTCATGAGACCTCAGTGTCACATTCTCGCTGGGTTCAGGTGACATGGGCTCGCTTTCTGTAAGCTAATAGTTTGAGTAGGTATCTTCTTAGAGGCTTGGAAGAACTTGTAAACTTTAAAGAACACATTTTTTTAATCTATCTATAATTGATCTTATTCTCAAATCTAATCTTTTGTTTTTCATTTACATTTCAACTGAGGCAAAGTGTGTAAATCGGATACTTTGTATTCTAGAGTAAAAATGTCTAATAGTTATGCTCTAATTACTACCTGATGATACAGAGGATATAAAACACTTTTGAATGGATAAATTTTGCCATGGAGGCAATTACTTGGGTCCCACTTCATGTTAGTACTAGCAGTACAAAAGGACCTAAGGAAATCTTCTGAAAAGTGGAAAAAGGAAAAAAAATCTAAGCATCTCTTATAAGATCTGTGCCATGGGTAAGCAAATGATTGATTTGATAAAGCAAAGTAGTATACATTATGGAAGAATTACAATGAATTAACATGAATGAATGCCAACAAAAACTTTTAGATTATCATTTAGAAGCCCAGATGAAATAATGAATCCAGATGATGGTTACTAAGGGATGCTAAAGACATTCCATAAGCTACCTGGTGGCTCTGCGAACAACGCACTGAACTGCTAAACACACAGAGGTTCAAACCCACCAGCGGCTCCACGAGAAAAAATTAAGCTGTCTACTCCATAAAGATTTACAGTCTCAGAGAACTGTCCAACATTGGGTCACTACGAGTGAGTCAGAATTTACTCAATGGCAGTGGGATTATTTTTTAAAGGCATCCAGTGAAAGGTCAAAACAACAACAAAAAAAAAGGGACACACTAAATAGTTACATCAGCACTATCTGTAAGTGTTGGATAACTAACCACAAAGCCAGTGCTTCAAAACCACCAGCAGCTCCAGAAGATAATGAGGAACATACCTCTTTAAAAGCTGGATGAGTGAGCTTTAAAGATTTCTCATAGAGCAAGAGGGAACACTCTCTCTTTGCTAATGTTCAACAGTTCTACATAAAGAGCAATCCAAGACATGGTTAAGCATCACTATAAAGAACATCCAGAAGAACAAAACACAATGGATCATCATAAATAAATCTATAAACAAGCATTAATCTAGCAGCTCCTATGCACAAAAAATAAGGAAGACTTACTGATTAGTGATTCTACTTATTCCAAGTGGGGAAATATTAACAGTAAGGTGCTACAAAAAGTACTATAAAAAGTTCATAAAACTGAAATTATAAAAAGTGGCCTGAATACAACTGATGTTGTTGGGGATTGTGATGGGAGTTGTAGGGGCCCCCCCAATAAAATGATTAATTTTTTTAAAAGGGGGGGGAGGGAAAGGGGAGGGTTTTTTTTTTAAAGGGGCTTGTATCAAGGGCTCAGGTGGAAAATATTGGGCAATGTATGTGGAAATATGTGTGCAAATGTGCTTGATACAAATGATGTACTGAATGTTGTAGTAGCTTTAAGAGCCCCCAATAAAATTTAAAAAAACTGAAATTATATTTATCACTAACAGCAAATGTTGGCATAAATTCTAAGTATCTTTGTGGACCAGCATGTAAGAAAATTGAAAACAGACTGTACTAGTCAGTTATATATTCTTCACATGTATATAAATAATCAAAAAGGGTGCTTGAATTAAAGAATAAATGCAGATGTGGATACAAAGGTACTCAAAAAAGAAACAAGAAACCCACTGCCATCGAGTCCATTCCAACTGAGAGTGATCCTACAGAAGAAGGTAGAACTACGCAATGGGTCGCTAAGACTTTAACTCTTAACTGGCATAGACAGCCTCCTCCTTCTCCTGTTGAGTCGCCAGTAGTTTTGAACTGCTAACCTTGTCAAACACATAACCACTACACCACCAAGGCTCCATATATAACTGCACAGTAACACTGATACACCAGCAATGCATAAGACTATATAATAGCACAAACCTCTTAGAAGGAAATGCAGCAATAAAACTTCAAAGCTTGGGGTTAAAAAATCAGTGCCCTTTGATTCAGCAATTCAAGACCCTTCTAGACATGTATTCCAATTTTTAAAAAAAACCTGAAAACCCCTTTCTTTGTATAAGTAAAATGACAGTTGCTATTTATAACATAAGAGCAACAAACATCTTAGATTTCTCACAATGGTAGGCTTAAAAGACAGCAATTTGTCTAGGTATAATTACATTCCCCAGAAGTACTGTAAATATTGGGTTAGGTAAGACCTTACGAGAGATTCTAGTGGGAGACAGAGGGGGCGCAGCCAATCTGCAGCTCACACATATTGTAGCTCATCTGCTGCCTCAGCATGATATGATGCAGGGTCAACTGCTGTCCCTCCTTTCCATGTACCTTCACCTTCTCCTACACAGGAGTTAGGTGTGTTCAGTCCACAATGAAAGCACCAGCTTTTGCAGGATACTCAGGGGTCCAAGGTCAGACACTACAGTCAAGGCCCATTAAGGGTTTCAGTTTGTGAACTTAGCTGGTTCTTCCTGTTTGCCTGATAACCTTCAAAATCCAGAATCAGCCACAAACACAAGGACCTTACAGGGCTTCCTAAGCCAGCTGATACAACTGTGGGCAGTCAAACCCTCATTAGCAAACTCAAACTCAAAAATATCTGTGGGTGAGATTTCTGCCTAGAGAAGTACATCCCAAGCAGGTTAGGAAAGTCCACAAAGTTTTTAAAGAAGCAGTGTCAGCTTGGGCTGAGACAGCCAGAGACAGGGCAGATTGTAAGAAGCAAGCACAGCAAGCTGCTCAACTGCAAAGAAACGTCACTCCCCCAACCCTAGCCCACCCACACACACACACACCTCGAAGAAAAAATGGCTCAGACAGCAGAATCCAAAACCCAGGGGATAGAGTGAAAAGCTATGGGAAATTATTCCCAGGACTTGAGACCTAATAAAAGAATCTTTAACATTACCGGGCTCAATTTCAGAACTATCATACTCATATGGCAGGGACTCTAACTCTTTTCTAAAAGGAACGTGCATAATAATTCATCACGGTTAGACTAGACTACAGAGAGTGGCATGCTGGGATGGCAAGCTGATAAGACAACCTGCCTCTGCCTCCACTTCACAGGTCAGAGGAACGCTCCACAGGAAACACCCTATGGAACTACACCTAGGAATGTGGACAACACTTAGACCATAGATGATGAGACTCTGGACACTATTCTGAGAATGAGCTTTTGTTTGTTGTTTTAAGTAGCTAAATTTGAGAGTAATTTGTTAAATAAATTGCTACATTTAAAAGTAACTGGAAAAACACTCCTGGAGGTTAAAAAATAAAAACAGACCTAAAAGTATTTACAGGCTTTTTTTGTTGTTGCTGCTTTATTTTGAAGTTTTGCTTTGCTGTATGGTTTTTATGCTTAATATTATCTCTGCTCTGTAGGTGAGATAAACAATCTGGAGGAGAAAACAACTGAACTGACAGTTCTGAGGGGACATGGGAGAGGGAGAAGGAGAGGTAGGGGAAAGCAAGTGGGTGTTAACAAACCCAATGCCTTGTTAACAAGGGATCAACAAGTGAACCAAAATCAATGGCGAGGAGAGTGTAAGAGGCCTGGTACAGGCCTTGATACAGGACAATGTAACCAAGAGGAATTACTGAAACCCAAATGAAGGCTGAACATGACATTGGGACAAGAAGATAGTAAAAGAAAATAGAAGAAAGAAATAGGAGGCAAAGGTCATTTATAGAGGTCTAAATATATATGTAAATATATTTATATATGACGATGAGGAAATAGATCCATGTGCATATATTTATAGGTTTAGTACTAAGGTAGCAGATGGACATTGGGTCTCCACTCAAGTACTCCCTCAATGCAAGAACACTTTGTTCTTTTAAACTGGCATTCCGTGATGTTCACCTTCCCTACACGATTGCTGAAAACAAAGCAGGTGCATAAGCAAATGTGAAGAAAGCTGATGGTGCCCGGCTATCAAGAGAGATAGCATTTGGAGTCTTAAAGGCTTGAAAGATAAACAAGTGACCATCTAGTTGAGAAGCAACAAAGCCCACATGGAAGAAGCACACCAACCTGTGATCACAAGGTGTCAATAGGATCAATAGGACCAGGCATCAAAGAACAACAACAACAAAAAAAATACTATCATTGTGAATGAGGTGGAGTACTAGGTGGAGACCCAAAGCCTATCTGTAGGCAACTTGACATCTCCTTACAGAAGGATCATGGGGAGGAGACGAGCCAGTCGGGGGGCAGTATCACACCAATGAAACATATGACTTTCCTCTAGTTCTTTAATGCTTCCTCCCCCCATTATCATGATCCCAAAACTACCCTACAAATCTGACTAGAGCAGAGGTACAGATAAAAACTGGAAACATGGGGAATCCAGGGCAGAAAGACCCCTCAGGGCCAATAATGAGAGCAGTGATACCAGGAGGGGAAGCAGAATGTGGGGTAGAAAGGAGGGACTGATCACATACATATGCTTTAAGTACTATCAGGTTTCAAATCAGGAAAGGTGTGCATCAGCATTGTAACCTCTCACCATAACTATTCAATCTGTAAGCTGAGTAAATCATCAAAGAAGCAGGAGTACACAAAGAAGAATGCAGCAACAGCATTGGGGGAAGGCTTACTAATAACCTGAAATATGCAGATGACACCTTACTTGTTGAAAATGAATAGAACTTGAAGCACTTGCTGATGATGAAGATCAAGGATTGCTGCCTTCAATAGGGATTACAATTCAAAGTAAAGAAGACCAAAATCCTCACAACTGGACCAGTAGATACTATCATCATGATAAATGGAAAACAGATTGAAGATGTCAAGAACTTCATCTAGCTTGTATCCACAATCAATGTATCAGTTAGACCTGCTGTGCAAAATATCTTTAAAGTGCGGAAAGCAAAGATGCTATTGAGGCTGACCAAGTCTTTGCCTTTTCAGCTATTTCCATATGCATGTGAAAGTTGGGCATTGAATAAGGAAGAAAAAGTCAGTGCATTTGAACTATGGTGCTGGTTGAGAATATGGAAAATACCATGGACTGTCAAAAGAACTCATCTGTTTTGGAAGAAGTGCAGCCAGAATACTCCTTACAGGCAAGGATGGCAAGACTTTGTCTCATGTACTTTGGCCATGAATTAGGAAAAACCAGTCCCTGAAGAATGGCATCATGCTTACTAAAGTGGAAGGACAGTGAAAAAGTAGAAGTCCCTGAAAATGATGGACTGACACATGACTGCAACAATGGGGTCGAAGGTAAAAAAATTGTGAGGATGGCACAGGACCAGGCAATGTTGTACAAACTGACTTGCACACAGGGTTGCTATCAGTCTGAACCTACATAAGGGCGTCTGACCAAACAACATATGCCTTAAAAATGAGAACAGGAAATTAGGTGAAGTAAAAAAATAACCACATTTTGTTGTGTTTCATTTTACTGACATGAAAAGTTTTATATTCTCCTTTTTTAGAGGAATGTAAGCATGCAAGGATTTTTATAAATCTTGATTTAAATACTTTTCTAGTATTTTATTTTATTTTGTTTTGTTTTGTTTTGTTTTGGGGGGGGGGGCATCACTGCCCTGGTGGGAGTAGGAAACCCAGCCTTGCTCCTGGAGAGTTGCTGCTGGATTTGAACCGCCAAGCTAGTGGACCACAGTCCCACACACAACCACTGCATCACGCCCTTTAAATACTTTTTGTTTTGTTTTGTTTTTTTGTTTTGTTTTTTTGGGGGGGCATCACTGCCCTCTGGTGGTGGGAGTAGGAGGCCCAGCGTTTGCTCCTGTGGAGCCGCTGCTGGAATTGAACCTCCATCCCAGTGTAAGTACTTTTTGATACAACAATTAGAAGGTCTTGTCTATCCACAAAGTTAATATGGAATATATTTAAGAAAAGGAATACCTGGCAAAATACCCACTCTTGAGGTTTCCAAGAAAAGGGTGTTAATGCAAAAATCAATGCTATGTGAAGATGAGGAGGAAAAAGAGGGAGCCACAAGGCCAGGGACCTCAGAAGTGCTGTGTCCCCGTGAACTCATCCCCAAGCAATGGCTGCAGAACCAATGGGCAATGGAGAAGGGCCCCACGGAAGATGGAGATGCGCTGCCGGGTTTGGAGGGCTGGGAATTCAAACCCAAGAGCTTAGAGACTTAGCATATGCTCAGAAAGAACTAAACAGCCTGTGGGGGTTACATAATCTGGGGTCAATTTGAGGATTAAGAGTGTGGCCTGTTAATGAGGCTATAACCGATGAGGTCTCCTGTGTAGACGCATGGTCTTCTCCTAAGCATCTGGGAACTCCTATTTTTCCTCCCTGGAGGCAGGAGACACTCTTTCTCTGCTCATTCCCTTGGAGACTGCATACTGACAAGACTCACTCCCTGTGAGACATCCTTGAGGAGAAGCCACATGGACCTACCCTGATGCAACCAGAGTTTTGCAAAGTCAGAGAAGCCACCTGGAGACCTCTGCCAGTGCTGAGATGCTTAAATGCCACTGGATCCACAAGATTTTCCACCCACTGGCCTGTGATCTTCCTGTATTCTGTATCATTGTATGTATACAGGTTAATACAGGACTTATGGACTTAATCCGGATTGGGCTTGGATCTTTTCTCAATATTCAACTGCTCTTGTGTATAAAGCTCTTTCCTATAACAATGAGTGTCTATGGATTTGTTTCTCTAGCCTACCCAGACTAACACACAGTCCAGACCATGGAACAAAGGGCAGCTGCTTCTGCTGCTCCCAAGCACCACATTTTCCCAAGTACCCTTCTCTTTGCAGACCTTGGTTCCTCTGGGGACTTTGAGTAGAAGAGAGTAGCAGCTTCAAGATCCTCCACTCCTCCACCCCGATTCTTTTCATGGGCCCCTTCAGCCACTTGGGGAGCCTTTTCAGAAGGGCTCCTTCAAAATCTCTCTCAGTCTCCTCTTCCCAAGAAGAGCTGTGGGGAGGAGAGCAAGAGAGACTTTCTGGAGAACAGGCTGCTGTCATTCTGAGCCTGACAGACAAGAATGGCTCTGGGTTTGGGTACATTTGTAAAATCATCAGACAAATTTGTTAACATTGTCATAAAGATGAAATGCTGGATAAGAAGATAGTAAAAAATGAGGTTTAAGTGCGTATGCAATTGTAAGCGTATGACAAGATTCACTTGTTTTGCTAAAATTCAGTAAAAATTTTCCAGTTTTTCTTGTAAATTCCTGTCAGTATTCCTTAATACTTCTTTTTCAAATGTATTCATAGTCTTTGTAACTCTTCATTTGTTAAAAAAAAAAACTTGTATTATAAAGCTTTGTCCCTGTGTTTCACTAGTTTTTCAAAATTACAAACACTTTTATAAATGACATATTCTCAGCAACAAATTTGTCGAGTGAAAATGAAATTCTTAGAAATGTTTACATTAATTTAGTTTTTTAAATGATACTTTCTGATTCATAGTCAACATCATGGGATAAAGTGTGTCTATATTTATAAAAATATCACTGACAGGAAAAAAGGAACAAGTATATATCTTTCTTTCCTTAATAGAATAATGCCTAATTTGTCTATAAGTTCAATTCTTAAATATATTATCATATGGAGGACACCATTGAGGTCTTATAAGTATGTAACCACTCTCCATCTCCTTGAAAAATATTAAAACTACTCTTTAAAACAATCAAATTACTAAATTCCTTTATACACAACTATACGCATCACAATAAGCTGAGAGGAAACAGTAAGTGAGGTTTCTGTTATCAATCCCTCCAGGCTTCCTCAGAAAGACGATGCAGCTGACATATGCCTGGTCATCTAGCTAACAGAACGGAGGACACCAGTGTAAAAATGAATTTTTATAACTAAGATATTAAACAAAAATAAACATAATTTCTTCTTATATTTAGTGAGTCACCCTACATACCACATTACACTTGTTTTATTGCAAAAATGGTTAAGTTTGACATGGTAAATCCCAAATTTTGCATATTCTTTGCTTTCCAGAGAAAAATTATATGAATGGCTCTCAATCTTTCTGAAAACTAGGCTAAAACATATAATACATATACATATATCAAAAATGCAGGAAAATGCAGAATACCTTTTCTGAGTAACTGTACACCACACCTCTTCCTAAAAGAATTCAATTGACTGCTAACAATTCTGAAAGGGACACGTTGATTAAAATATATACCAGAAGTCACTAACAACAAGTCTTCTCCAACTCAGAGCAACTCGGTAAGACAGGAGAGAACTATCTCTGTGGGTTTCTGAGACTGTAAAGTTTTTATAGTAGTGATGCCAAAAAAAATTTATAGTAGACAGCTTCATTTTTTCCTCACAGAGAGCCTGGTGTGTCTGAACCACTGATGTTGCAGTTAGCAGCTCAATTCGCAGTCCACTACACCAGATGTCCTGGGAGACATCAATACATATTTCATATGCCTGTCATGTGGAGACTGAAAGAGTACCTTTTCTAATTTGATCTTTCTAACACGTAAAGCAGAAATCAGCGGCTCTTTCAAAAAAACCAACCTACTGCCATCCAATCAAACTCAATTCATAGCAACCCTTTGTATTTCTGAGACTGATTTTAGTGATGGAAGCAAACACACTCATCTTTCTCCTGTGGAGTGGCTGATGATGTTGAACTGCTAGTCCTGTGGTGAATAGCCAAAGGCACAAACCAGGATGCATGCCACCCGGTAACTAAATATAATGCACAAGCCACCATGCCACTGGGTAACTAAACATAATGCACAAGCCACCATGCCACCCGGGTAACTAAACATAATGCACAAGCCACCATGCCACCCGGGTAACTAAACATAACACTTTCCTGGGGGTTGAGCCCCGGTGGCATAGTGGTTGAATGCGGGACTGCAGTCCACTGGCTTGGCGGTTCAAATCCAGCAGCAGCTCTCCAGGAGCAAGGCTGGGCCTCCCACTCCCACCAGAGGGCAGTGATGCCCCCAAAAATACATAAATAAATAAATAATTAAATAAATAAATAAAACACTCTCCTGGTGACATGTAAGCATTTAGTAGTCCTGCCATTATGATTCTTTATCTATGGAAGGAAAGCTATTTTATTTACTCTGAATCCTCGGCTGTCACTTCTGTGCCCATTAGCCAGTCTACAGTGCTCTCAAGATCCTTCTAGTTCATTATTTCAAATCTACAAAGAAAACCCACAAACCCCATATAAAAATTAAATGTTACATTTGAGTCACTTAACAGAGACAAAAAGTAGATTAGGGTTGCCAGGGTCAAGAGGAAGGAAGGAGTGGGGAGTGACTATTTAAGAGTAAAGGGTTTCTTCTGGGGGCGATAAAGATGTTCTGAAATAAGTCAATACTAATGGCAACACAACCTTTTAAATACACTAAAAAACACAACAAGAATGAATTTTATGGTATGAGAATTATAGCTCGATTTTTAAAAATTAATTGAATTAATCAAAGTGTTTTATTTTATAACATATGGTTTGCATGAGCAGGAGCTCTGCTATGTATTTCAGGTGCACTCTATAGTTTGGGGGTATGTTCCAAACATCTCTTGCTGCCTAACGAATTACCCCAAACTTAGTGTTTAAAAACAACAATCACAGGCTGAGCCACAGTGGCGTAGTGGTTGAGTGCGGGACTGCAGCCCATTGGCTTGGCAGTTCAAATCCAGCAGCAGCAAGGCTGAGCCTCCCACTTCCACAAGAGAGCAGTGATGCAACAACAAAAAAAAACAATCATACATATATTTGGGGGTGGGCATCACTGCCCTCTGGTGGTGGGCATAGGGGGCCCAGCCTTGCTCCTGGAAAGCTGCTGCTGGAGTTGAACCTCCAACCCAGTGGGCTGCAGTACCGCGCACAAGCACTATGCCACTGGGGCTCAGCCCCCAACAAACATATTCTTACCTCTCATAATTTCCATGAGAGAGTAATTCAGACACGGCTAAGATATGCAGTTCTGGCTTCAAGTCTCTCACGTAGGTGCACAGACAGTGGCTAGAGCGGGAATAATGGCAGTCTGGAAAAGATGCTGGGAGAAAACTCGCTTCTTATAATCACAAGTCTTCTCAGGTAGTTCCCCTACATAGGATAGTTTGACTTTCCTATGGTTGGTTGTCTCAAAGATTAAGAGTTCAGGGCAATGTAACCGAGAGGAAATACTGAAACCCAAAGGATGGCTGAGCATGACAGTGGCCAAGAGGAAAGTAAAAGAAATAGGAACCCTGATGACAAAGTGGTTATGAATTGGGCGATGAACAACTAATAAAGTAAAAGGAAATAGAGAAAAGAACTAGGAGACAAAGGGCATTTATAGAGGTCTAAAAACAGGCATGTACATATGTAAATATATTTATATATGACAATGGGGAAATATATCTATGTGCATATATTTATAGGTTTAGTATTAAGGTGGCAGATGGACATTTGGTCTCCACGCAAGTACTCCCTCAATACAGAACACTTTATTCTGTTAAATTGGCATTCCATGATGCTCACCTTCCTGATACAATCGCTGAAGACAAAGTGGATGCATAAGTAAATGTGGTGAAGAAACCAGATGGTGCCCTGCTATCAAAAGATAAAGTGGGGTCGGGCTGAGCCCCGGTGGCATAAGTGGTTGAGTGCGGGACTGTGGTCCACGGGCTTGGTGGTTCAAATCCAGCGACGGCTTTCAGAGCAGCACCAGGTAGCGTCCACGACCACCAGAGGCAGTGATGCCCACAAAAAAAAAAAAAAAAAAAAGATAAAGTGGGGTCTTAAAAGGCTTGAAGGTAAACAAGCAGCCATCTAGCTCAGAAGCAACAAAGTCCACATGGAAGAAGCACACTAGCCTGTGTGATCATGAGGTGTTAAATGAATCAGGTATCAGGCATCAAAGAACAAAAAAAAAAAATCTTATCATTGTGAATGAGGGGAAGTACAAATAGGGACCCAAAACCCATCTGTAGGCAACTGGACATCCCCTTACAGAAAGGTCTCAAAGAGAAGACAAGCTGGTCAGGGGGCAGTATTAACACCAATGAAATATAAAACTTTCATCTCGTTCTTCAATGCTTCCTCCCCAACGATCATGATCCCAATCCTACCTTACAAATCTGGCTAGACCAGAGGATGTACACTGGTACAGATGGGAACTGGAAATACAGAAAATCCAGGACAGAGAAATCCTTCGGGAACAGTGGTAAGAATGACGATACCTAGAGGATGGCGGGCAGGTGGGTAGAAAGGATCTACATATAACCTCCTCCCTAGGGGACAGACAGCAGAAAAGTGGGTAAAGGGAGAAGTTGGCCAGTGTATGACATGACAAAATAATAATAACTTATAAATTATCAAGGTTTCATGGGGGGGGAGGTGGAGAGGGAGATGAAAAATAAGGAGTTGATACCAAGGGCTCAAATAGAAAGCAAATGTTTCAAGAATGATGAGGGCAACAAATGTACAAGTGTGCTTAACACGATGGATGGATGGATGGATGGATGGATGGATGGATGGATGGATGGATGGATGGATGGATTGTAATAGGAGTTGTATAAGCACCCAATAAAATGATTTAAAACAAAACCCACAAAAAAGAATAGTGTTTAGGATTTTAAACTTCTAAAGTAGTCTTAAAACTAGACGTCATCTAAGTGGGATGTCAAAAAGACCAAGGAAGAAGCACATCAGACCTATGTGATCCAAGGTCTGTAAACAATTAAGTCCAAGACCAGAGGAAGGAACGGCATTAAAACTAAAATTCTGGTCACACAGTTTCCAGAAGTATATGGATGACAGTGAAAGATCAAAATGCATTGGCAGTCCCCATGTGGATGAAGCCTCTGGTGAATTCACTCTGACCACCAATCACTCATGTGGATAATCTGGCTATCAGATTGCCTTGTACAGTGCGTTAAGGCAGGTGGTATTCTGTTAAATTAAACTTTCTCTAGTTTTTACTATTTTCTTCTTTCTTTTCAGTTGAAGTTTTGCTTCTTGTTTTTTTTTCCTGTTTATAGATAAGTACATCTATAGAGACAGTAGCCGAATTAATAATTGCCTAGGGGTATGTCCAGGGAGAAATGGGGCACTATTGACAATGAGTATGAGGGAAAAAATGATCTGAAATTGATTGTGGTGGTGATTGCCAACTCTTAAGACTAAATTAATGATCAAATTGTATGATGTGTGAAGTCCATGTCAATATACTATTTTTAATAAAGTAACTCAGAATATCTATATTCCAAATACTAAGCAGCTTTAGTATCTCTTAGACATACATTTCACTTATATTTTCTTTCACATATATCCATGGAATGAATAATCTAAAAAACTATGTACACATAAGGCTGACAGAATTAAACTGTAAAATAAAAAATATAACCCGCTAGAAGATATACAGATCAACTGTGATTGCTACTAAGTTTCATGTTCATACATATGTGGGTTTATTCCACCCAAACTGTGTTTAAATATGTGTCTGTAATCTACAGTCAGTGGGTAGTTGGGAGAGGTCTCTTGGTAATATACTTGTCTTAGTCTCATTAGGGTGAATCTAAAAAGAAAAAATAATACTCTTTGCTCCAGGGGTTGGGTGGGGAACTATTTTGAGGTCAAATCTAACATAAAACTTTCAACAAAACTCAGGCAGACATCTTTCCAAATCATTAAAGCTCTGCATCAAGTTTACAAGAATGCTGCCCCACATAAAGCAGTATCTGTTATATGCATCAGGTGTTTCAAGGAAGATGAGTCAAAGAGAGGAGTCAAGAGAAGGAAGAAACTTAAACATAAATGAAGAAACTGTAGCCAACATCCAAACTATTAGAAACTGAAAGCAAAATAACCACTGATGGAATAGCACAGACACACACACACACACACACACACACACACACACACACACACACCCTCCCAAAACTTGCCAGTCTTCTAAGCAAGAGCAAAGGTAACGATGGCAACTTTATGGAATGAATCTAAACTGGGAACAAGTCTTAGATTTACCAGTAGAATCTAGAAAGCAGGGACCAATCAAGAATGAAGCAGTGACTCCCCATGGGGATCTCCTGGGCCAGGTAAAAATCAAAGTTTACAGATCATCTCAGAAAGTTATGACAACTTTCAGGGGGTTGGTTTTGTTGTACTGTTTCAAAGACTAATCCTGTTGATAAGTGTTCTCTAAGGACACAAGATAACTAAGATGGCCTGATAAGAAGTCTTTTAAAATACAAAAAACTGCCATTGTTAAGGGAAAGGCCAGGTAGATTGTGCCAAGGAACCGCTTTTCTTGATGGCAATGCACCTGCTCATTAATTAAGGGTAGAACCTCATGAGAAACTTTTAAGACCAAAAGTTTAAAAAGCCAAAATAGGGAGACACAACTTGAAAGGCATTCCTGGGGACCAAATTTTGGCATTTTGAGTGTAAAAATAGTTCTTGACAGTAATGAATTATAAATTAGTAGGGAGGGGAAAAACAATATATCAAAAGTTCAACATAGTATAGATAAAGATACAAAAGGGGTATATGAGTAGCTCTTGCTTACCAAGAGCTGACTAGAATATGTGGTGGGCACACTAGGGTCTTTTCATGGTAAATATTTAGTTAGGTAAGATTCATCCATTAATGTTAAATCAAAGGAGTTTGAGATGAAAAGCAAGATTACCATATGATTTTAGAGCGTCTCATCACAGATTGCTTACTAAGTGCAAGAATAAAAATAGTAGCTATAAAGTGAAAAAAATGAGATACCTTCAACAAGTAATCAAAACAATCATCACCAATAGGAGCTTATCAAAACATTCATTGGATGTTTCCAGATTTCATGCCTTGAAACGAATACATTGCTTATGTCACAATTTTACCCAGAAATGCATAATCTGAATCTAATCATGAGCAAATATCAGAAAAGTTCAAAATGAGAATCACTCATCAAAAAAGAAGAAAATTTTTTTTCTTCAACTTGTCATTATAAAGATTTTTTTTAAAGCTATGGAAATATTCCAGATTAAAAGAAGTTAACGGGCTACTAAGCTCTGGTGGCACAGTGAGCCAGGCACAGAGCTGCTAACTAACAGGAGGGCAATTCAAGAAAGATGAAGCTTTCTATTCCAGTTCAGATTCAAAGTGTTAGAATCCCAAAGGGGCAGTTCTACTCTATCTTACAGAGGCAGTAAGAATTGGAATTAAGTCAACGACAAGAGTTTGCAGGGCCATTGTATTATTTAATGTAACATTTCCAGTCTGAGGCTTTAACTCCCACTCAACACCTTTTTTGGCATAGGTCTGGCAGCAAGAAGGGAAGACACTGAGAAGATTCATCTGTGAAAACTGTGAACATAATTATCTGCACTGCCATCCTGCTGTGTATAAAATGAGCCCTCTGAGAAGCAGCGGGATGGATCTCATCACCAGCAAGAGTAAGGACTAGAGCCATCCTTGAAACTCCTGGATGCAAAGACTGTGAAAACATTACAGTAGTAGCAGCAGCAGCAGCAGAACCAGAAACCAGAGCATGGAAGAGCGATGGGCTTCCCAACCCATGGCGCAAATGAACAGTGCTTTTGTGCATGACTCTGGTTTGTGGAGTGTGGTAGCTCTTAGCACTTAATGGGGGAACTTGAGCTGAATGCCAACGAGTTCAGGCTTACAGTGGAGTGGTATGCTCCTTTTTGCATTTATCAGCAAACCTGAAAGAACTTTGTATCATATCCTGATAAACAAAACTACTCTGAGCATTTCTCACTGGCACTACAACCTGTTGACTTTCTTAATAAACCCTGTAATCAAGAGTTCTGTGTAGTCATTGCAAAGGATATTAAGGAAGTAAAATAAATGCCAAAACTAGACTGACTGCCATCGAGTCAATGCTGCCCCTGTGAGGTTCTGAGGCTGTAACCTTAGGACCACCGTGCGCCTTAGGACCACCGTGGTGACTTGAGCTGCTGATCTTGCGGATAGCAGCCCAACACATAACCATTATGCCACCAGGGCTCCGAGAGGGAAAAGAGGCAGCTCTAAGGAGGACAGCTCAATTTTTTGGTTTGGGGTTTTTGGTACAACAAATAAGCACATTATCTGATCCTGGACTATACCTGATGAGAAGAGTAAGGTTATATATACACATATATATGCTATTGTGTCAATTGATTAAAAACAAAATATTGAAGGATTATGAAAAATATGATCTCAAAGTTAAGCTTACAGAAGTTAGTATATGTATTCTGGCTATTCTCCTCAGGAAATGTGAACTATTTGGAGTATGATATGTTCAACTCACTCATAAATGATTCAAGAAAAGAATTCTGTATAGCCAGCAGAGCAGGCTAAGCAAATGTAATGAAATATTAGCAATAGATGAATCTAGATAAAAGGATGTAAGGATATTCTTCCAACTTTTGAAAATGATTTTATTGGGGGTTCTTACACTCATAACATTCCATTCATCATTTGTATCAACCATATTTGTACACATGTTGCCATCTTCATTTCCAAATATTTTCTATTTGAGTCCTTGGTATAAGCTCCTCTTTCCCTTCTTTTTTTTTTAATAAATCATTTTATTGGGGTCTTCCAACTTTTTATGGTTTGCAAAGGAAAAATCTATGAAAGTATATGAGAAAAGAAAACATTATTTCATAGTGCAATAAACAATATCTTCTCTTACTTTTGCTTGGGACCTAAAATAATACTGCCTTTATCAATGAAAAAAATTGTAACTAGGTTACTTTTAAGGGAAAGATCACCTTGTTAAATACAATAAGAATTCTGCTGCCAGAGAAATCCCTGTAAAATATACAACTGGTTGAGTGTGGGACTGCCGCCAACTGGGTTGGCAGTTCAAATCCAGCAGCAGCAAGGATGGGCCTCCCACTCCCACCAAAGGGCAGTGATGCCTTAAAAAAATTTTTTTAATTACATACATATATATATACACACACACACAAAACTGGTAGCACTGAAAGAGACACTTTTTCTCATCTGCAAGTTACATTATAATGTCCCAAAATTTTAAACCTAGAAAATAAAAAATACAGGCTTCTTTGCTGCTTTGCATAATTTTTACCTGTGTATTTCTAATTCTACAAAGAGCCTAACCCTACAGAAAGATAGTCAACTTGAAAAAAAAAACACAGAAGGCAAAAAGTTAATAAAAAGCCACAGGATGAAGGGCAATGCTTACCAGTATAACCAAGTGAATCAGAAGGTAATGGAAGAAATTCTGGCAATTTGCTAAGTTGAAAAAACTCACTACGTGACCTATGTATTTATACAAATGACAGGTGCAAACCTGGTCAGTAGAAGAAGAAAGTGTGAACTAAATAACAACATAGGAAATTATCCAGTCTGATTTTTCCACATGGTTAAAAATTTTCCATTTCAGTTTGCAGCCACCAACTGTGAATTCAGTGAACATATTTTTTGTTTAAATGTATTTATGTTGAGCTGTCAAATGAAGAAACAGAACTGAAATGTATAACTTCACTAGACAGACTATCCCCAGGTAAGTCAGAAATTATTTACCACAAACTGGCATAGAACTATGACATGTCTCTATTCCAGAAGATTTTTGTCTCATAAGGTATTAAAAGTTGAAATTTACAGTAATATAAAATGGATATACATTTTCATGTGTCATGGTGTGAAAACTATTTTTATTAAAAGAATATTGGATAGCTCAGCATCTAAACATAAAAGAAATCCTACTGAAATATAACCAAAGAATTCAAAGCATAACAGTCTATAGACATTCAGCAAAAGGGCAAATTTTACTACCTAGTGCTACAACTACAAAGTGCATCACTGCCTACACATTTTAACAAAACTCAGGCTAATAATGAGTTCCTTTAAATATGGTTAAAATATTTTTGCTTTAATTTGTATGTTTAAAGAGGTATAATTAGGGGCTTGCTGGATGCTGGGAAAAGAGAGAGAGAATGGACATTGGAAATCTACTTTGCTATGGAGGCAAAGACTGGCTACCAAGCTGGTGACGCCTCCACTGAGGTAAAGCGAGCAAGCAGGAAGGTTTGGAACCAAGCCATATGGCTGAGTTAGAGCAAATTGGGGTAAGAGGGAATGAAACCCGGGGCTAGGCAATTACCCCTCCCCCACCCCCAAGGTAATGTTGGCACCATATCCCACCTTCTTGTAGCCACATTCACATTTTGGAAAGTTAGGGATCTCTAGAGTTATGGTTTTACACTAAAAGCTCCTTTATACAGGTTAGGATATAACAGCTGACTCTGGTGACAGATTTTTTAAAAATCAATGAAGGAAAGAAGCAGTGTGATATAGTCAGTCTCCAACCCACTACCCCTATCATCTACTGATTCCAACACCGAACGAGCCCATAGAGGGTTCTAAGACTATCACCTTTTTTTAAATCATTTTATTGAGGACTCTTACAGCTCTTATCACAATCCATAGGCTATCAATCAAAACAACTGGTGGTTTTGAACCACCGACTCTGTGGTTATAATCCAAAAATTGCCCAATAGTGCCACCAGGACCCAGCCAGCCTCTAAGATGGCCCCATAGTCCTGGTATTCATGCCCTTTTAGACTCTCCTTCAAGGCTGGCATCCCGCTGGCAGACACAAAAAATGGCCCAACCACTTTGAAACACAGTTTGAAAGATTTTTTTTTTCAGTTTGAAAGATTCTTAATGTTAAAAATATATCTAATATATGTGCCAACCATGCTACTACTACTAGGTATTTTACCTAGTAGGGAATTAAAATGTATTCACAGTAAGACTTTAAAGAGTTCACTGTAGCTCTACCTGTAATAGCCAAAATTGTGAAATAATCCACATGTTCTTTAACAGGTGAATAAATTATGGTACTAATAAAAATTTTTATTAGAACTACTGACACATGGATGAATCTCATAATAACTCTATTGACCAAAAAGAAGCCTAATAATAAAAATTTTAAAATAACAATAAATGCATACTGTATGGTTCTATTTACATATACAAAATTTATATAAAATCCTAAAAAATATCAACGAATCTAATGAATGTGACATAAAAAGCAAATAGGGCTACAGACATGCTTTAATACAAACATTTTCATTTTGTTTTTGTTTTGGGGGCATCGCTGTCCTCTGGTGGTGGGAGTAGGAGGCCCAGCCTTGCTGCTGGATTTGAACTTCCAACCTAGTGGGCCACAGTCCCGCGCACAACCACCTCGCTCAGCCCCGATACAAACATTTTCAATCATCCAGTTGTTCTCATTCTTGCTGGTTTGTTTAAGAGGAAGAGGTTGTCTTTTTCAGTCACTGTCATTCTCCAACAGCAAAGATTTTTGTCTGCCATTCATAATTTATCTCAGCACCAACAAAGGTCAGCACCCAGCAGACGCACAGTCAATATTAAGCATGTTATTCCTTTTACCGCATTAGCTTTCCTTTTTTCATTCCCTATGTGGCACACCATTTTCTCCTTTTATGGGACCCACAAGCCCATAATTATCCACTTTCTGTCTTCCACAAGGATTGCAAATTATTTCCTAACTTCAATCCTTTGCATCAAGGATTCTATAGTTATTTAACTTATGCATACAAATCATATGTGAGGTACCCACCTTCTATCGGTGTTCTTATGTGCCATTAAGTCCGTTCCAACTCACAATGACCCAGTGCACAAGAGAATGAAACGTTTCCCAATTCAGCACCATCCTCAGAGTTTACATTACATTAGAGTCCGTAGTTATAGCCACTGAATTAATCCATCACTTTAATGTGCCTAACCCTTTTTCACTGCCTCTTCACTTTATAAGCATGATGTCCTTCTCCACTGCCTGGTCTCTTCTGACAACATTCCCAAACTGCATGAGACAGAGTCTCACCACCCTGGCTACCAAGAAGCATTCTTGCTGTACTTCCTCCTTGGTACTGTTAATATTCTTCGTACCATAATTCAACATTTTATTTTTAACATTTTTCTTCTTTCGCGTCATTGCCCTGGTGGGAGTAGGAAGCCCAGCCTTGCTCTGGAGAGCTGCTGCTAGATTTGAACCATCAACCCTATGGGCTGCAGTCCCACACACAACCACTGTGCCACCAGGGCTCAGCTCATAATTCAATACATCAATTCTTCCCCAGTCTTCCTTTTTCATTGTCCAAGTTCCAAAACATACGAGGTGGCTGAAGATACCAGGACTTGTGTCAAGCACACCTCCATCTTCAAAGTGACATCCTGGCTCTTTGTGATATTAGATTTTGGGGGACCAACATGGCACCTACAAGAGGATATGGGCAATTTAGCCTGTCAATCAGGTAGCAGCTTGATGACCTCTTTTGGAGGTGCAATCAAGATAAATGGCAATAAGTGCCCGGTGTGTCTGTTTTTCTGTCTCCACTCATCCTCCCACCCTAGTGGTCTGACCAGTCCACTGCCTGATTTAGCTGCCCTTACCTGAACACATGTGCTGGACTACCTGTGAGTCAAGCAAAACCCTGGACTGTGGTGGACTACTTCAACCATGTGATGTTGTTGCACACTGCAGCGCTGCCCCACCTTGCACTGTCTGCTGCCTACAGGTGATGCCCCTAGACTTGTCACCACTCCAGATGCCCTATGTCCCGTTGGCTCTGCTTCATAGCACTAAACCACCACCTGCTTCACTACGCTGCACTACAGGCATCTCCTAGACTTCCCCACTTCATCTTACTACTGTCTGCTGCTTTGGCCTTGAGCTAGTGACAACATGAGTTAGAAGGACCTTCATTCAGTGTATTGTGTCCCACAAAGTGACCTGGACGGCTCATTCTATTGAATGGACTGATTTGCTGCTATCTTCATTTTTGCTATATAAACTTATCCTTTTATATATATATATATAAAATCATAAGTGTCCTGGTCTTTCTTCTCTGCCTAACACACTCTTCAACACTTAAAGTCTTCTGCAATAGATTTACCAATGCAGTGAATGAGCATTGATGGTGGATCCAAGCAAGATAAAGTCCTTGACTTTACTCATTTCTTCATCACCATGATGCAATCCGTTGGTCCAGATATGACTATCTGGTCTTCATCAGCTTCAAGTCCTCCTTGTTTTCACCAAGTAAGCTTCCATATAGTGGATTGTCACTTGTATTAAGTGACAACTTTATTATATATGTATGTGTGTATATATATATACACACATTTTTAAGAAGAACAAGGCCAAGAAGTCTATATACAGCTAAGCAAAGTAAGTACAATAGTGTGAAATCAAGTATCCTATAGGTTTTAATATCAACCCATATCCAATGTGAATTATAAAAACATACCTTCTCTGCTCTGATAAAACTCACAAAATACCCCCTTTCTCCAAACCAGGCCAGGTGCCAGCTAGTCCATTCCTACTCAAAGCAAACTCACTGTGTTGCCTGAGAATTTTCATGGCTCACTGTTCAGAAACAGATTGCCAGGCCTTCCTTCAAGACACTTCTGAGTGGACTTTAAATGACAGCCTTTCAGTTAACAGTCAAACTGGTTAACCATTAGTCCTAGCCAGGGACTCCAAATCTTTTCCTGGAGAAATATTTGTTGAAAAAGATTCCTTTAGGATCTACATATAACCTCCTCTCTGGGGCACGGACAATAGGGAAGTGAGTAAAGAGACACATTGGTCAGTGCATGATATGAAAAAGTAGTAACAATTTAAATTATTAAGGGTTCATGAGGGAGGGGGAAGGGGAGGGAATTGCGGGGAGCTGGTACTACTGGGGGCCTAAGTGGAGGAAGGATGTTTTGAGAGTGATGATAGCAACAAGTGTGCAAATGTGGTCTGCATACAATTGAAGTATGCATGGATCGTGATGGGAGTTGTATGAGTCCCCAATAAAATGGTTCATTAAAAAGGGGGGAAGGGGTAAAGAGGAGTTTATACCAAGGGCTCAAGTAGAAAATATTTGGAAAGGAGGGCTGAGCCCCAGTGGCGTAGTGGTTGTGCGTGGGACTGTGCCCACTGGGACGGAGGTTCAATTCCAGCAGTGGGGCTGGACCTCCTACTCCCACCACCGGAGAGCAGTGATGCCAAATATATATATATATATATATATATATATATATATATATATATATATGGAAAGGAATATGGCAACATGTGTACAAATATGCTTGATACAAACGATGTATTAAATGTTGTAAGTGCTGTAAGAGCCCAATAAAAATCACTGAAAAAAAAAAAAAGACATCCCTTTAATGACCCATACCAGGGAAAGCACTACTAGCAATTCCTTCACTGAGATCTTAGTACAGTGTGTGCTCTGTATACTCATGTTGTGGAGTTCCTAAATAAAGAGGTGACTTGGCTTAAAATTTACATCAGTCCTCAGTCAAAATATATAGACATTCTTCACACTTCTTTCAAAATAAGATTAAACAAATTTTTAAAAACTCCTTGAGTTAACTTCACTATAAATAACTCAGAAGCTCTAAGTATCAGGCACAAATCCCTATCCGACTAACATTTTCTGTGTATTCCATATATTCCAAACACTAATCTGCACGCATTTGCATGTGACGCTAATCCTCAAAAGTACCTGTATGAAAATACAAACCATCAGCATTTTACAAACAAGGCCATGAAGCTCAGTATTGAGTCTTAGTCATTCTTGCAGTTTATAATCATTTACGGAGCACCCTCTGTAGGATAGGCTTTAAGTGTATCCAAACTCCAAAAACCCAACTCACTGCCACTGAGTCAATGCCAATTCATATCAACCTTATCATAGGACAGGGTGCTATCGTTTCTTGGCCTTTTGGCTAAGATCAAGTGTAGGACATGCTACCCCTGTGAGCTTCCAAGATTATAACTGTTTATGAGAAAGGAGAGTCCCCCAATCTTTCTCCTGATGAGCAGATGGTGGTTTTGAAGAGCCAACCTCATGGCTTGCAGTCCTACACATAACCACTACACGCACTAGGCACACCAAGGTAAGTAAAGCACCTCTATCTTAAAGTGGGAAACAATAAACTTGAGCATGTGTTAAATTCTGAAGCTAGGGGGCCAACTTCAGCAAAATTAGGTGTTACCAGCACTTCAGTCTTTTAAACTATACCCTTCACTATTCTTCTTTCAGTGTGGAAGTGGGGCAACTACAATTTTATAACACTTCCATCTCCTAAAAAGAAACCCCCTGCCCATTAACTGTCATTCTTCATTCTCCTCCTCCCCTGAGACTCTACCAACCACTCATCTACTTTCTGCTGCATAGATTTGCCCATTCCGGACATTTCATATCAATGGAACTGTATATTGTCCAGTCTTCTGTGTCTGTTTCTGCCATTGACATGCCTCAAGGTTGATTCCTGTGTTTGTCTGGGTTGATTTCTGTGTTGGTCTGAGTAGACTAGAGAAATTCATGGACACTGATATGTGTATAAGAAAGAAGTTTATATACAAGAGCAATTAAATATTGAGAAAACATCCTAGCCCAGTCCAGATAAGGTCTGATATTAGTCCATTTGTCCGACACCAATCTACAAAGTCCTCTTCAGACTCATGCAACACATGCAACGATGCAGGACAATCACAGGCCAGTGGGTGGGAAGTCTTATAGATCCAGTGGCATTGTAAGCACCTCAGCACTGGCAGGGGTCTCTGTGGCTTCTCTGGCTCCAGAGGTCTGGTTGCATCAGGGTAGGTCCGGGTGGCTTCTTCAACTCCCAGGGTGTAGAGCCATGTGTCTTGTTAGTAGAGCGTCTCTCAGGGAGTGAGCTGAGAGAATGTGTGTCTCCTGGCTCCAGAGAGGAAAAGTAGGATTTCCCAGAATTCTCAGGAGAAAGCCAAGCCCACACAGAGGCCTCATTGATTATATTCTGATTGATAAACCAAACTCCACCCTTTCGCTTGTAATCCTCTCATACTGACACCAGATTATGTAACACCCACAGTTCCTTTTGTACCAAACCTCAGTACATCACTCCTTCGTATGATTGCCATCTCCATGTAGATACACCACATGGTTTATCTAGTCATCAGCTGGTGGACATTGGGGTTGCTTCTACTTTGGGACTATGATGAATAATGATGCTGTGAATATTTGGATGCACACAGGCTTTAAACTTTCTTGGCATACCTTTAACTTTTAAATTAATACAAGATTTTTAGAATTTCACATACCACTATAGGTCAAATTGGCAGACAATTTATCCCTATTCACAGATTAGAGACTTGAAAATTATTAAATGATTAACATGAGGTCCTATCTAGTGTAGAAATGGCAAAGCTAGGCATAAAATCAATTCTCTCGACATGGCATCTTTTTGTATGAAATATATTAAAACAAAGCATTTGAAATTCTGTTACTTGGTTGATGCAAAGTATATGCCATAAATCAAGTTTCTACTTTGTGAGGAAGTGCTGCAAGAAAGCAACTATAGGCACATGAAACCTCAAAGATAACATCTCAGCTAAATCTCAAAGTGTACCTGCGAGTTTTAAAGGCTGAAAACACCTGACCAATACAAATTACATTCTACTTATCATTTGAACACTCAAGATCACTGGTTGATAAAGCAGCAGATGATAGTGGTACGTACCTCCCTACCAGAAATGCTCCTGCAGAAGTAAAGAATGATTTCGTTCATGTATGCATCCACTAATTCAGTTATTTAACAGGTAGTTATTAGTCCCTCCCATACAACAATCTTCGCATATTCTAGAGAGAATACTTTAATTCAAACTGCCAGGAGACTCACTCTTCCTCCCACCTCCACCCTCCTTCTGACCCCTCCCCCATCCTCCATGGCAGCTCATCAAAAGATAAAGGGAATAAACTACAAATGAACGTCCAGAGAAAAGTAGCTAATTTCATTGAACTTAAAATCCAATTAGAAAATATTTATCATGAATAACAAAACTATGTAATCCAAATGATGGAACCATGTGGACTTGGTTTTATCTCCAGTATTCCATTTTTCCATACGCATTTTCTTAAATGACATGCCAGCTTATGCTGAAATTATTCAATGGCAATTTCTACAAATCTTCATTGGAAACCCCAACTTTCCTTCACATTTTCTTATTTCGTGTGTGTGTGTGTGTGTGTGTGTGTGTGTAGAGAACATTACAAGTGAGATTAGGTCTCACACACTCATATTTTCAGGGGCAGGAAGGGAAGGAAGGGAAGGAAAAAACAGGATTATAAACAGTGTCGTCATTAACAAAATACACAAATCATAAAACTCCTCTTGCTAGCAGCATCAGATTCTGTAACAAGCATTTATACATCCATCTTATCCTTCAGAAAGTAATCAAACATTTTCAGAAGGCTAAACAAAACTTTTCTTTTCAAGTAAAGGTAATTTATTTCCAAAATAAATACTGAGGCAAGCTCTCAGTATTGAAATATGAAATAACTTTTTTAACTATTTTATATTTGAGCCTCTGTGAGTTAAACTCTTAAGTGCCTTTACTTAGCATTTTTATTAAAATTAAAATGTAATAAAATAATGGTTGACATTTGTAATGCCACACGGCCTTAATAGATTATGTTTACATCCTATTGTTAAAAGGAAAAAGAAATGACTGCCAACAATGACAGTCAAAAATCTAAATGATTCTTCATTGTTCTGATCCCTAAACAAACTTCAAATTTCTTTCATTTTATCAACTGATTTTTGACGAGATTCCTAGGGACATTAAATGGGAAAAGATGAGTCTCTTCCATAAATAATGCTGAGGAAACAGAATTTCTATCTGCAGAAAAAAGGAAACAAGATGTCTCACAGCAGGCACAAACAAACTCAAAAAGGGCTAAGCGTGTAGAGTACAGCAGCGGAGACCTGGGCAGGCCCAGCTCTTGGCAATAGAGTATCCAATAGAATAATTAAAGCACAAACAGCAAAGGGCAAAATAAAAAGCATACTTAGGAGCTCAAAATAACACCTTACACCAAAATAACAATTTAACTTGTGGCATATTACAATACTCTGTGTCATTTTCAAAGTTCTTCTCGCCCGCTTTCCCTTGCAAGAATAACGTGCGGGCTCCTAAGCGCAATGTCAGCATTTTGAAACCACCAGCAGCTCCATGAGAGAAAGATACGGCTTTCAACTGGCACAAAGAGTTAACCGCAGAAACCCACTGGGATGGTCTGTCCCGCCCTTAGTGTTGTTAGGAGTGGGAATCCACTTGATGGCAGGTGAGGGTTTCGATTTTGTCCACTGCTGGTGGGAATGTAAAAGAGTACAGCCACTGTGGGAAACAGTGTGACACTTCCCGAAACAACTGGAAATGTAACTCACTACTACTTATTTTCAAGAAAACAGAGATTCCAAGTAACACCACGTGTTCTGTAGCACTATTCAATTTAGTCAAAAATGTAGAAATGATCTAAATTTCCATCAATAGATAAAAGGGAAAGTAAAAAGGTGCATTGAATGTATATACAATGACAGCAAGAGAAATAAAATCTTAATATAAGCTACAGCATATATGGAAGCTGGAATACACTATGCTAAGTGAAATAAATTAATCACAAAAGGGCAATTATTATATGGTCTCACCTCCACAATAGATCAGAAAAGATCAACCTCTATGTAACAGAGGGTCTTCTCATATCCTCATATAAAGATAAATCATGCTTGATAAAGTAAAAGTAGAAAAAAACAGGATGACCTTCAACAAGGACTGACACAGTGGCTACAACAACAGACTCAGATAAAGAAATTATGAAAATGGCACATAACTAAACAATGCTTCATTCGTTGTACACAGGGTTCCTGTGAGTCCAAAATTACCTGACAGTATGTAATACCACCACCATCATCAAGGATGGGAGGACAAAAGAAATTTAAGGTTTAAAAATGCAGACCAAAATATCACCCTAATCTTTATAGTTTTAGGAATTTTGTTTTGTCTTTTCACCTGTTTGATCAGGAGTCTTCTGAGGAATCTGAGTAGCTTCAGTAGCAAAGGCATCAGTTATACAACCTTTTTAAATTAAATATTTTTATGGTGTACAACTTACTGGGTGCTTAAATTAAAAGCATCCCCTGGAACTTTCATAAAACCAAACACTTAACTAGTAAAAGATGTCTGAAAAAGGGGGGGGGGGCAACAAAAAATTCCAAAGGAAAAGTCAAACATTCAACATACTTAGCACACACCCTCGATTATTGAAATAATCTACAGCACATGATGAATTATTCTACTGCCTCAAAAAATATTAACTGAATATATAAATTATATAAGTATAGTCAATTAATGTTTTTCTAGCCATGTTTTATTATATTGTGATGTACTGTAAATTCTAGTCTCCAAAGTTATAATCCCATTTTGAAGTGATTTCTCTGTTATGCTAAAGTACAGAGTTACGGTAGGATGTATTCTGATTCTTCACCTCACTTGGGGTTGTGAATTTCTTGGTTCCTTGAGTAATGGTCTACTTGAAGACAAAAACCAGACTCCATATAAGAGAGCTGTCTCAGAAACAGGAAGAGAGAGAATTCCCAGGACCACCAGGGGGACACTTAGAAGATCCCTCATGGCTTTTAGTGGCTGAGACCAAGGCCAAAACCACCATAGGGAGAGACATAGGGAGGATAGAGATGGAGGCAAACAGACTATGAGAGAGAACAGAAGAACTGTGTTGAAACTATGAGACTGTGAGGCAGAATAGCAGGCTGGCTTCCAGGCCTGTGGTGACCAGAAGCCACATGGCTGATAGGGTAAGGACCAGAGAGACTTGAATGCTAGTTAAGAAGCACAGCTATGGACAAAAGAATATAGCCTTATTCTTTTCTGACTTGTGATAAATTCCCTAATTAAAAAGAAAAAAAAGAATTCACTGGCCTTAAGCTGAATCAGAATCTAAAACATTTTTTGAGAATAAGCATCCCTATCGCCCCATCCTTCTCCTGAGGAATGGCTAGTGGTTTCAGACTGCTGATCTGGTGAGTAGCAGCCCAACATGTAACCACGACCCCACCAGGATTCTTTCGCTTCTCTAAAAAACTCCCTTAAAACCATGAGTATTGTCTGAGTTCTGAGTGGCTCTTACAAGATTATCAAACTCAGGAAAGAAGCACAGCATCATGGGAGAAACACCTGGTATCAGAATAAGGTAAAGAAGGATGGATGGTGAAGGTATGTCTGAACTCTGCCTAGTAGCTATAATTCGGGGTTTAAGGAGGAACTGGATTCTCCTTTACCTTTGTAGTTAAAAGAGGTCAGATGTTGCTTCTGGGCCATTATCACTCATTATAGTAATTCATTTTTCAATATTTGCTTTAAGCACAACAAGAGAAACTGGACAGATTAGATACAAACTCCCTGAGCTGGCAATGAATCTATCTTAATGGGGGAAGGGTAACTCAGAAAAGGAGGGCCACAAAGGTTACGTCACGCAAAGAATGTAATTAACATCACTGACTGTTACCTGTTGAAATTGCTGAACTGATAGTGTAGGTTTTGCTGTATAAATTCCTAGCAACAGCAAAATTAATTGTTTTATTTCTTACAGTAAAGTGAATTGACAAGTTTTATAACGATGTACACTGTAAATGTACAATATGGTATTGTTACAGTGAGAAAGGTAAATTTTCCTAAAATTATTTACACCATGAAATTTAACACAGTCTGTTGAGAGTGCTTTCAAGGACTCAAAGTCCAGAGTCACAATTTTAAAAGAACAGCATCAGGTTAAACTTAACATAAAAGGCATCGCTCCTCCCGCCTCTCTCTGGGGATGGCCCCTGCATAGGACTTGATCTCTCTCAACCTGTGCAGGTCATTATTCTTTTTCCTACTCTGATTTTCTCTTTCTCTTTAATAAACTTGCTCTTTAATTAAAAAAAAAAAACATAAAAGGCATCAAGGAGAATACTCAACCATTTCAAATTTACTTCAGAACTAACTACAGATACAGTAAGAAAGCTGACTATTTCCTTTGCCAACAGATATTCTACAACAAATTCAAAATCATGTACTAGAAAATTAATGGGAAAACACCAATTTACTTTTCATAGTTGGTAGAAAAGAAAATTCCATTTCCAACTAGTAAAGACGATCCAAACTGGAAAGTCTCGTTGTTGTCCCATGCGATCAAGTCATTTCCGACTCACAGTGGCCCTAGTACAACAGGCAGGACAAAGCACCGCCTGCCCAGGCACCATCCTCACAGTGAATGTGTTTGAGTCCCTTGTTGCAGCCATTATGTCAATCCACCTTGCAGAGGGCTTCCCCTTCTTCTCTGCCCCTTCACTTCAGCAAGCGTGATGTCCTGCTCCAGGGACTGGGCTCTCCTGCTAGCAGGTTCAAAGTATATGTGGCAAAGTCTCGCCATCTGTGCCTCTTCAGAGCATTCTGATTGTACTTCTTCCCAGATATTTATTCTTTACCAACACCACAGTTCAAATGTACTGCTGCTTTGGGCTGGTGGGGGGCAGGGGGGAAATTTGTCTTCTTTATTCAAAGTCCAATTTCCACATGCATACGGAGGTGATTGAAAAACAGAGACTTGTGTCAGCTGCACACACCTTAGTCCTCAAAGTGCTACTCTTGCTTTTCAACTTTAGAGAGGGCTTGTGCAGAAATTCACCTAATGCTTGTGCCGTTTCATCTCTTGACTGCTGCTTCCATGAGCACTGACTGTGAGCCAAGCAAGATGAAATCCGGGACAACTTCCATCTTCTGTGCTTATCATCATGTTACCCACTGGTCCACTTGTGAGGATTTTGGTTTTCTTCACACTGAGCTTTAATCCGTAACAAAGCCTGCAATCCTTAATCTTCAACAGTATTTGGGGGCTGAGGCCCGGTGGCGTAAGGGGTTGAGTGCAGGACTGCGGCCCGCAGGCTTGGCGGTTCAAATCCAGCTGCGGCTCTCAGGAGCAGCACTGGGTAGCTCCCAAGACCCCCAGAGGGCAGTGATGCCCCACCCCCCAAAAAAACAACAACAACCAAAAAAAAACAGTATATGGGCTCAAGTCCTCTTCACTTTCAGCAAGCAAGGTTGTGTCTGCATATCACAGGTTAATATGAGGGTGGCTAGGAGCTAGAATTAATTGTTAGCAGTGAGTGGAAAGACTAGAGTTTATTTTTATATTCACAAAACCAAACAAGATTAATTTTATCAACTTCTGATTATACTGCATTATCTATCTTCCAATCTCAATTTATTACATACATAGAGAAAACTTCTTTCCAAAATGATGTTTGCTAAGTGAGTAGTAAGATATAAAAACAAATGTGGAAAATTTTTTTATTTCCCAATCTTCAGCATAATTCATGACTGAAACACCTCTAATACATATGTTCACTCAATGCACTATAAACTTGGGTCAATTATTGGCCATCTTCTTAACCAGCAGAGAATAACAAAACATGGCCTAAAATAGAATTAAGGCAAACCAACCGGCTAAAATAAATAAGGTGGTTTAAAAGGTAGGCAGGGGAAGACTGGTATAACAATAATTTCAGAACAAATTAATCAAAGTCATGTTGATAATTTTTTTCACTCCATATAGGGCAGTAAACACATTAGAAAAAAATTATAGAAATTTACTCACTGTATAGTGACTGAAATGAGACACTTTAAAAGGACTTTTTTTTAGGACTTTTTACTAAAACTACAATTTCAAGATTCCATATGAAAAAGAGGTAGTGGAAAAGGAAACAATAGTTTTCCTTGACTTAGATGAAGGGAAAGAGAATCTTTTGGAAATTTTCATCTTCCTCTAAAGGACAGAAAAAATAATAGGATATACTAGAACAACTAACAATATACCCTGTGGGGCCAGAGAGCAGAGATGCTAGCTGAAAACATGCTCATTAAAGTGAAAACTTGACTTGCCTCGGGCAAAAAAATCCTTAAAAGTTTGTTCCATAAGCAAGTTTTCCTATCTTCAGATTTATATAGGAAGGTTTTCCTTATACATAACAAACTAACAGGCATTACCAGATGGAAATAGATCTTAAATTAGGCAGTAGTCCCAATGATTACAGGTTCTCAAGAAAATGATAGACTGCGATTTACAATTAAGGATACCTGACCTCCATTCCAAGTAATAGAAAAGCTAAAACAAAAGTGATACCAAGTCTTTCTCAAAGCCAAATCTACAACAAGGATATAGAAAAACTGCTCTAAGAAGACTTTACTGTTACTTAAATTAAGGTTCTCATACACACTACCATCAAGTTGATTCTGTCTCATACTGACCCAATCAGACAAGGTAGAAATGCTCCTGGGGGGGGTTTCTGTAGCTAACTCTCCTTGAGCCTCATCTTTTTCCCTAAAAATGACTGGGGGTTTCAAACTTCTGACCTTGAGAAAGCCCAACCTGTAAACCACTAAGCTACCAGGGCTTTGCTAAGGTACTTATGAAAGTACAAAGTTCTCTCTTAGAGATTGAACAGCATACTTCCAAAAACAGAAATACCAAGCCAACAAAAGTTCACTTATCCTATTGAAAACTGTCCCGATGATAACCAAATTAGCATGTTACCTTACTTTAAGTTGAATGATTAGACTGTGATGTCAAATATAGGAGTTCTGGTGGCACAGTGGTTACCTCTGGGCTGCTAACCACAAGGCTGGCAGTTCAACATTCAAAACCATTAGCTGCTCCTCAAGAGAAAGACAGCGTTCTACTGACAACGGGTACCGTCTTGAAAAATGAAAGGGGCATTTCTATCCTGTCCTACGGGTATGAGTCAGCATAGACTCAACAGCAGTGAGTTTTTTGAATATCTCAAATATATAAGAAGAAACAATGATAAAGTCCAGACTTCAGTATAAACCTATATGGATCCCAGGCATTTTTAAATCTAAAATTATATGGGAGAGGAAAAAGCAAAAACTCACCACTTTCAAGATATAATGGGGCTGCACACAATGGATTCTGTTACTACATTCAACATGCTATCAATTTCATATAAACACTGACAGCAGATGTTAAGCTCCTAGAAAACTGTGCCCCAAACTTTAGAATCCTGAGTTAAATGTTATAATTCCAAGCAACAAACCACAGAGAACCAAAGAAACAAACTTTTGGAAGTCATAGGACATCAACTAAAATTACACATGACAAAATAAGTGTTGGTTAAGAATGAAGCTGGCTGATGAGTGCACAGTTCTTCCATATTTTTCTGCATGTTTGAAGTTTTCCATGATAAAGTTGAGTTTTTTTTTCTTTTCAATTATGATTGATATCACTTCTCAGCCTTTTGGCTAAGATCAGTGTAATTATGATTGGTAATAAGTTCATTTTTAATACCAAAAATGATGAGATGTAAGACATACTTGTTATTCAAACAAATTGTGTGATTATCAGTAAATCTAAGCAATGTGAAGAAAGGCGATCATTACTCTCCCAGCACCCCGCCATGCAATAAGTTATACAAACGCACTTTGTGGAGCTCAAACATGGCATGAAAAACTCCAGTGTGGTCATGTGATCTTGTTTGGACAAAGAAATGTGAACGGAAGCTACATGTCACTTCTGAACATGAAGTTCTAAGATGAATACACCTTGGAATAGGTCTTACATGAATGACACTTCTAAGACAGAAGCTCTAAGATGAATTGGCCATCATGTTCCATTTCCCTCTAATGGTCTAATGGTGTGGTGAAATGAGTTGCTTTATGTAGCATTTTGTCTTAGTTGTTTGGAAAAGTAGCAAATATTATATAGGCCTCTTAGATGGTTTGGACAGATAAGAGAATATTTTTTAAATCCTGGTGAAAAAAAACCAAAAATATCCTGGTGAAAGAGATACAGCAACTTATTAATATGCTTGATGTGGTCAGCATTTAAAAGTCACAAAAATATAACTAACATTTTACTTAAAAGGATCAACAGGTTGTGTGCGGGACTGCAGCCCACAGGGTTGGCAGTTCGAATCCAGCAGCAGCTCTCCGGGAGCGAGGCTGGGCTTCCTACTCCCACCAGGGCAGTGATGCCATCAAAAAAAAAAAAGGATCAACAGATAGCAATGAGAATAGGGTATTCTTGTGAAATATCACAAAAATAATCTAAATAAACTGTAGTTGAAGAAATGTGGTACCCAGATACTGATGAATGTACACTTTAAGCTCCATAAAGGCAAGGTCCACATCTGTCCTGTCATTATTTTATCCCAAACATCTACCCAGTATCATGCTTGCTCCATAAATATTCACAGAAGGATCAAATAAATCAATCCCATACAAAATAAAGAGAAGTAGTATATTATTAAGGAGTGCTGATGGTCCAGTGGCTTAAGTACTTAGCTGATTAACCTAAAGCTGATTAACAGAAAGCTACCCAGGTACCCTGGTAACATGATACTTGACGATGTGCTCCCATATTGACTGTAGCCAAGAAAAGCCAACGAAGCAATTCTATTCTGCTACATGGGATCGCTATGAGTTGGAAACTGACTTGACAGCTACTGACAACAATGTATTATCAAATCACAAAAGGGATATATGTAAAAATGCTCCTGGTGGACTCTCCAACCTCAAAGAACTTACAGCCATCGAGCCGATTCTGATTCACAGTGATCCTATTAAAGGACGGAGCAGAACTTCCAGTGGTTTCCCAGGCTGTAAATCTTTGTGGGAGCATATCTTTCATTGTTGAAGAAGCTACAAAGTTTGAATTTCGAACCTTGCAGTGAACAACCAAATAATGCATTACACCACCAGTGCTCCCAGGCGGTTCTTAGATGTCATAAAAATGTTTCCTGCTGGGCTGAGCCCCGGTGGCGTAGTGGTTGTGCGAGGGACTGCAGCCCACTGGGATGGAGGTTCAATTCCGGCTCCCAGGAGCAAAAGGCTGGGCCTCCTACGCCCACCACCCAAGGGCAATGATGCCTAAAAAAAAAAAAAAAAAAAAGTTTCCTGCTGGGAAATTTAAATGTTGAATCTAGTTATATTCACACCTATTATCTAGTAAGAATAATCCTTTCCCATAAATTCAAATATATGATGACTTTATTCAGTAACTCTATCATGGAAATAAATCAACTTCAAAGGAAAATCTTTGACTACTGGAAGCTCTTTAATACATTTTGACAAATACTAAAGATAATATCTGGCATTCTCTTATACAACCATTAATAAAAACATTATCCTTTTCTTTGAATACACTCACTGTGGTCAGAGTATAAAAGTCACCCAAAGTATGAATAAAATACTTTTTTATAAGATCAATATACAAATTCATTTCCATCTTGGAAGATAAACCGTTTTTAAGTATACAATCTTAGCAACGGTTTTAACCATGAGTCAGAAGAAACTAACTCAAGGATCTTTTCAAATGATGAATTACAGCATTTATTCCATACAAGTTGAATACAATATTTATTAAAACTTGATCTTTTCCTAACATAAAGAGACCTGGTTATACCAGTGATTAATCCACGTGCAAACCAAAGGGTCTGTAGTTCAAACCCACCAGTTTACTTAGTAGAAGAAAGATGCAACAATCTGCTACCCTATGGGGCAGTTCAAGTCAGTCCCATGGGGTTGCTGAGTTGGGATCAATTCAAAGGCAATGTATGGTCTTTTGGTTTTTCCTCAGAAAAGTAGCTAAGGTTTTCTGGCAGCTTGGCTAGGCCAAAATTATCAGTGGTTTGATAGTTTAAACAAAATTCACAGCTATCATTTCTGACCCTTAGCAACTTTTGAGAAACACTGCTTTACAGGAGTAAAAGTCTCATCTTTCTCAAGAGTGGCTGATAGTTTTGAACTGCTGGCCATGCAGTTAGCAATCCAACTCATAAACACACTACAAAAATCAGAGCTCCTTGCTTTGGCAGGTAAGACCTTACAATGCCTCATGATGAGATCTAACAATGTAAAATCCTCATAATGAGATATGCTACAAGCAGTCAATCAACTGAAAGGTAGTTTCCTCAAGCATGTGGCCTGCTTCAACATAAATGACTGCTGTGGAAAAACTATGGAACCCTCGTGGTGTAGTGAGTTGTGTACTACTAAACTAAGCACAAGGTCAGCAGTTCAAATCTATAAAGCATCCCAATTGAAAAAAATGAGGCTTTCTGTTCCAATAAAGATTTACAACCCTGAAAATCCGTAGAGGCAATTCTATTCTACCCCATAGGGTTACTGAGAGTCAGTATTGACTCAATGGCAAGGGGTTTGTTTGGAATTTTTTTGGTTTGGTTGGCTAAGTGGAAAGACTTGCTTGCTTTTTGCTAAGTCTGGGTCCTGTATCTGACTTGCATCTGGTTCTTTAGACTTGAGCCAAGGTCAACCATACTGCCTGCAGATTCTGAGAGTCATAAGTGGCCATCAACTTATCTGCTAACCTTGGATTCATTTGCCTCTGCAACCACAAGCCTGTCATCCTCCTGGTAACATAGGTTCATCAGATTTCATATCTATGAACTCAGGGAGAAGTCTCCAGTCTCACATCTAACCCACAGACTTGGAACTTGCCTGCTTCTAAAATATTATGAAGCATTTTCTTAATATAAATAGTAAAAATGAGGGGGTACCAAGGAAAAAAACAAAAATTTTTTAAGCTTTGTATTTAATTTTTTTTTTCTTTCACAAAACAACCTTATCACCTTCAAAGTACTCTCCAGTACACATAATGCATTTGTGAAATCTGCGATTCCATTCTTGGAAACATTTTTCAAACTCATCTGTTTGGATGGCTGACAGCACCTCCCTCATTTTTTTTTCTTCACCTCTTGTAAGTCTAATTGCTATCTTTTCAAGTCCCTCTTCTTCCGGATCAACAAAAAGAAGTCACATTGAGTGAGGTCAGATGAGTCGGCTGTGTGGGGCAAGAGAGGCATGCTATTCTCATGCCCCAACCTGGCAAGCTGAGATGACTGCGTAAGCAAGAGCAATGTTATGGTAGCAAAACCAGTCCCCCATCTGCCACAAATCAGACCTTTTTTGTCGCACATTGTTATACAATCTTTTCAAAACCTCAAAATTAAAAGCTTGATTAAAAGTCTGATCTGGTAGAAAGAACTCCAAATGCACTACCAGTAGACATTTTCCTCCATTCAGGAAGTTGACGGACATCCAGAATGAGGTTTGTCATCAATCAACATTGCAGCTTTTTTGAAATGAGAAAGCCACTTATAATGTACACGTGAGCTTTTCCCATAGTGCTGTCCTTGAGCTGTGTTCAGAATCACAACAGGTCCTGCAAAATTTTTCCCAAGCAGGAAACAAAATTCCACAACATCACACTGGTCTCTAAAATTGGTCATCACAAAAAACAAGGTTTGAGTGAAACTACTTTAAAAAAAAAAAATCAGACTATATCACTGGGTGCACTAATTCAGAGCAAGTTGCTCCATGCTCACCTAGCAAGAAAAATTTCATACTACAAAAGCCCCGCCCAACAAAACTTATTTCTGTTGGGGGGGGGGGTCCTGTTGTGTGTGTGTGTGTGTGTATACACACCCGTATATATAAAATGCACACACATACATATATAAGTTCATTCACATATAACTTTCACTTGTTTCTCTAAAGAACCTATCCTAACACAAAGGGGTTTCAGAAAGCTCATGGAAAGTTACATTATCTTTTTATCCCATTTCTCTACAAGCTTTTTAAGGATTTTTTTATATTATACCTCCTCGTATGTTATCTTCCATCAGGCAAATCTTAGCTGTGTTAAGCAAGTATTAAAGAATGATTAAAAGCTATCTTAAACCATTATTAGGGAGCCCTGAGAGGGTAGTGGTTAGGCATTTGTCTGCTAGCCACAGGTCAGCAGTTCAAATCCATCACCCACGCTGCAGCGGAAAGATGAGGCTTTGTACTCCTGTAAAAAGTTACAGTCGCAGAACCCCACAGGAGCAGTTCTAACCTGTCTCATAGAGTTCTTTCAGTCAGCCCTGACTCAATGGCAGTGAGTTTTTTGTCCAGACGTTATTTAAATTTAAGGTTCTTTGCAATTATTCATTATATATGACTTACTGGCTTAGAGCTGAAGTGTAAAATTCTTCAAGACTGAATCTTGCCTTATTCATGTTCTCTGTGCCTGTTTCACTTACAAAGTGCACGCTCTATAAGTCTTCATCTTTGTCATACCATCTACAGGATTATTAAAAACAGAGTAATGTGGAAACAATGTGAAACAGCATGATCCACCTGACATGGTGACTTGTGTGGTTCTCTAAGGTTGGAAGGGGCTTTGGCGGCACAGTGACTACATATTGGGCTGCTAATATCAAGGTCAGCTGCTTCCTCAGGAGAAATACGAGGCTCTCTAACCTGTTGAGAGTTATGCCATCAGAAACTCCCAGGAGCAGTTCTACCCTATCCATGCAGGATCCCAATACACAGGAATCTACTTGATGACGATACATTTGGTTTCTTTTATATAATCCTGGGAAGTAGGCCACTCATATTTCAAACACTGACAGGTTGACGCTTGGTTGACAGGTTTCAACAGCGCTTCGAGACCAGTGGTTCTCAACCTGTGGGTTAAAATCCCTTTGGGTGTTGAACGACCCTTTCACAGGGGTCACCTAAGGCCATTGGAAAACACATATTTCCATTGGTCTTAGAAACCGTGACACTGCTCCTCTATCCCTCTCCAGGCAGGTCCACCCACATGCAGATATACCCTCATACAAGTACCTGGCGTGAAGACTGTTATCCATGCTACACCATGCTTCAAGACAAAATTTCAAATATTTCACAATATATGATTACATATTGTTTTGCGATTAAGCACTATGCTTTAATTATGTTCAATTTGTAACAATGAAACTACATCCTACATATCAGATATTTACATGACAATTCATAACAGTTGCAAAATTACTTATTAAGTAGCAACAAAAATAATTTTTATGGTTGGGGGTCACCACGTGAGGAACTGTATTTTTTTTTTTAATGCAGCTGAGTTTCCCACATTTGTGGAAATCGCAGGGGTCAGCACATCAGAGTGCAGTGGATAAGCCTCACCCTGGGAAAACCACCTGCATGATCATGGTATCTCCCCTGCCAGGTAAGTATGAGAAACTGTATTAAAGTTTAATAGGAAGGCATTAGGAAGGTTGAGAACCACTGTACTAGACTAAAACAAGAAAGTATGGTTTAGTGCTGTACTTCCGAAAATTGGCCAAGGAAATACCGTCCAACACTGTGCTGGAATATGAGCTACTCTAAGTAAGAAGGTACTTAAAATATACAGTGGCCACAACAATGGACTTGAACAGATCAATTCCTGTGACTATGGTACAGTACCAGTCCAGAATTCAAGGAATCACCTGAGTTAGCGCCAACTTGACCACAACCAACAATAGTGTGGAGCTGTTGTCCATTTGCATGTAATCAATTTTCTAAAAAAACTCAAGAGAAATCCTTGACAATATAGAAAGATTTTATTAAAAGAGCTGAAATACTACAGAACTATCTTCCTTTAATGCAAATAATATTTGGTTTAATGACATCAAGAACCACTTTGCTTTTTCACACTATGCTTAAGAATCTGAAAGTATAGATGAAGAAACTGCAGGCAATTCACTCCTCTTTATATTAAACCACCACATTGGGAAATAAATTAATTGATTAGTCCAGAGAACTACACTAGGGTCAGGTAGAGTAGTAATTACAATGTTGTCTCAGAAACTAATGAGCTCCCTGTAAAAAGTACATCTCAAATACACAAAAGACTGTGATGCTGACGTGAAAGTACCACTAGACATTTTAATTTACTAGTATTTTTAATGTTAGTACACTATGAAGTTCCACAGATTTCGAATGACCTACCTCAAGGCTATTTTTTCCCTTAAGCCCTGTTATTTTAGTCTAATGCTGCAAAACACAAGGTACTAAAACAGAAACACATAGTGTAAATACTCAAGTATAAGTTGACCTGAGTATCAGGTAGGGCACCTAATTTTACCACAGAAAGTACGTTAAAAACATGCTGAAAAACTCGGCTTGTACTTGAGTGTATATAGTATATACTTGATTTTTATCTCCAAAGGTTGTTTCAGAATTAAATAAAATATGTAAAACATACTACAAACAGGGGCTAATACACAGTATTCAATAATTCTTAGCTACCATTATATTATATATATAATATATTATAACATAAATCAGTGAATTACCTTCAACTCAAAATTATCAACAATAATCAGCACATTTCCCCTTCTGCAAGAACTATTGATCATCTCACATCATGGAAGTGAAAACTTACTCAAAAAGTTTGAAACCAATTAAGAATCACAAGTTCACGCAATGGTTGTGAAGTAAGTAATTCACCCACCAGAATAAGATAGGCATTGCCTGACCTAACTAACAGGAAGTCATGAACTACAGAGAAAATCATCCTGAAATTCTTTGACTTTTGTTTGCTTTGCATTTATTAATGTCACAGCAGTTCAGCCTTAAAAAAAAAAAGGAAAAGAAAAAAAAACTGTGCTGATGACAATTTTAATCATTTAATAATTCCTTTGCACAACTTTCTCTAATGGTAATTTCTCTCCATTAGACACCAATGGAATCTTTTAAAATTACTGCTACTTTGTTTCTTATAGTGAACCTTCAGGGCACAATAGAATACCCCCCCCTTCCACCCCTCCCTCCCCCACTCCCCCCCCTCCCCCGTAGGTTTCTGAGACTGTAAATCTTTACAGGAGTGGAAAACCTCATCTTTCTCCCACAGAGTAGCTCATGTTTCAAACTGGTGACCTTAAGGCTAACAGACAACCATTTATACTCCATCAGGACACTAAGATAGAATTGACTGCATGGCAGTGAGTGGGTCACTTTGTTTCTAGCCAGTTGACATTCATTACCTATAGTACTACTACCAGGATTACGTGTTCATTTTTAAGTTTTATGTATTAATGTTAAATCGACATTGAATTTAGAAAATGCTTTGTGTCAAAATGTTTTATAAATATGTGTCTGTATAAGTTCTGAACTAATCATTTTTATTCAAGCTATTTAAGCTTAATATAAAGACAAAATTCAACTCGGCAAAATAAACATAATTTAAGAAATTAAAGTACTTATTAGGAATGTATTTTCAGTAAGAAAAAATGACCACAGTTTAAGAGATTTATGATAGCTTATAAACAAAAATGCTTAACTAATAAAGTCATTAGTCGCTACACTACGAGATCACCGAACAGGGAGAAATTCTTTTTCATTTCTCAAACAATACACTTTTCTCTAACAAAATATAATTGAGACCTCAACATGCTTTTTTTCTGATTTCTACAAAGCATACAGATAATCCAACCACTAGATTTTCTGTAAAATGTCAACATTTCTTCATTATAAATTAAGGGCTCTAATTAAAATTAATACAAAATAACATTTTTAACTACTGGATTAGTTCAGCTAGGTCAAGAAAAATCTCAAATACAAAGAGCCAGGTGCAACAGAGACAACAAAAGGTCAGAGTCAAGACTCAGATAGTTAAAGTTTAACTACTGTATGTTCAATTTCTTATTCAATGTAAGAATCTAGAAAATCATCTATGTGCAACCTTCCAAAGCCTCCTGCCACAATAGAAAAACTTTATTTCAAAGCACATTTCAACCAAATTATCTCTGAACAAGTCAAATATGTGAACAAGAAAAAAAATCACACACACTTTTTAAATCTGAAGGAGTATTTCATGAAATTAGTTAAGTTCATTAAAAAGGTCTCAGATACAACAGCTTTAAGGCAAAGACTCACTAAACATCTATTCACAAGGACCTGTATTAAATGAAAGCTTACAAAAATTACTAATGTAAAATGAACAAACTAAATTCAGAGAAGTTCATGAGACTACTATAAAAATGAATTTATTAATTGTTCTTAAAGTTAGGATAGCAATTAAAGTAATTCAAAATTATACAGAAATTTAAACTACATGACAAATACCTTTATAATAGTCTGAAAATGATTACTAACACATACATTAATGTTTCTACTAGATATCTTTGGCAGAAAATAAGAGAAAGTAGGTTTCCTAATTATTGTAATATAATGGAAACAGAACAAACATAAGCTATTTTCCTTGAATTTAACAGCTACTTTTTAAGTACAAAGCACTGTGAAAAGTTCTGGAGATACAAAGATACAGGTATGATGTATATGCATATGTATGTACATACATGCATACTTTCACACATACCTGCTGCCATCAAGTTGATTCTGCTCATTACAGCCCTTCAGAATAGAGTAGGGCTTCTCCCGAAGGTTTCTGAGACTGCAAATCTTTATGGAAATAGATAGTCTCCTTGTTTCTGTGGAGCACTTAAAGGGGGTTGAACAATTTACCTTGCAATGAGCAGACCAGTGCTTCATCTACTGTACCACCAGGGTTCAATTCTTTCTTAAAGTACTATTTAAAAAAAAAAAAACCTATCCTAAACATATTTTCTTTTAAGCATTCCAAAATTATTTTTCAAGTTTTCAAGAATATATGTGTAAAGAAATACTTTATAAAATAGAAATCTCAATTGTTAGTTTAGCTGGATCAATATGAGAAACAAAATGTTTATTTACTTCCTTTTCTGTAATTCCCAAAGTGTTTTTAAAAAAAACTAATTATTCAGGACCCAAATTATTTCTCAATTTAAAATGAATCGATTCACACACACAATCAATCAATAGGAAGAATCAATCAATCAATTAATAAGATGAACCAATTCACGTGGAAATCAGACGTATTTCTACCCAGTGCCCTGCAGTAGATCCCACCCCACAGGGATCCTCTCCAGCAGAGTAGGACGGTCCCATAGTTTGCAGGAGAGAACGAGAGAGCACTAGCACACTGCCGAAGCCCCAGCTACTGTCATGGAATCAGTGTATCACTGATTAAATGGAAAACGAATCTACTGAGTGAACTTTCACCTAAGCACAATAAAAGGCATTCCCCCACCCCACCCCCCAAAAATAATCTTTTCAGACACTGACAAAGTTTCCTCCCGTAGAGTTCATGGGAGTGTTTCACACTGACCTTTCGGATGAACAGTTGAACTCTTCTCAGCTACTAAATGCTACCATTTCTAAGAAACCAGGACGTTTTCAAATTTTTTTTTACAATTCACTCAAATTTCTACAATCATTAATTTTCTACCAAAAGTGTTGCAAATATTTATTCATGCATATGTTCATCTACTGATAATTTATGCAAATGTTCATATACTAATCTTCTGGAAATATAGATGCACAAAAATGCCTATAGAAGCACATCAATACAGAAATAAAGCTTACTCAGTATTTCATTTCTCCATGAAATCAACAGTACAAACATGGAAAATTTGAGAGCTACATAAACAGAGAAATTGACTCAACTATACAAAGATTTGTTATATGTTCATACTCAACACTCCCTGAATTATCTATGCTTTCAATGCCTCCCTACCAAAATTCCAGCTAGCTTTTTTATAAGAACTGACAAAATGATGCCAAAATTTATACAAAAATTCAAAAACTAAGCATCCACGACAACTTGAAAACCAACATAGTTGAAAGACTTGCATTCTCTATTTGAACTTACTAAAGCTGTAGTAATCAAAACAATCTGATACTAATATAAGAACAGACATACAGATCAATGAGACAGAACTGTGAGGGCAGATAGACATTTGCACATTTACAGCCAATTGATTTTTCACGAAAGTACCAAGATAATTAAATGGAAAACGAAGACCCCATTCAACAAGTGGACAAATAAATAAATGAATTTAACCAGTACCTCACTTTTATTCTTACATAAAAATGATCTAATAAATTAGGATCATAATCCTAAATTGCAGGAAGCAACATCATAAAAGTAGAAAAAAAATTTTAAGTATAAAATTTCACAAACAGAATGCAAATACTCTAAAATGAGATTGAGGTTACGGTTGCACACTTTTGTTTAATACTTATTTATGCTCATTTAACCCTCACTCTAATATAATTTCCATAAAGATGGGGACACCATGGCAAAATGCTGAGAATTGGGAAATGGTTCATCTTTTTTCTTCACATATACACCATTAACATTAAAATAAATTCATTGCTGTGGTTAATTCAGAAGCATTAACCCCAGTGACCTACTGAGGTTCCAAAGATAACAGAATCATCTTGAAGTGGATTTAAATCACTTATCTTTCAAGTAGTAGCTGTGGTAGTTACATAATCTAGTGTCAACTTGTGATAGGATGGAGTTTAGCTGGTCAATCAGGTCGCTGCTTGATGAATTCATTTGGAAGTGATAAAGAGATAAATAGATCACTGGAGATAGGACACACACACATTCAGCTTCATATTCATGAGGACAAGACACAGGGAGCTACACTAGAGCCCTAGAGCTGGAGGAACCTTGTGGAGACTCCCACCAGCACTAGTGGCTCCAAAAGACTCTACCCACTGCCCTGTGAGCTTCCTTCATTCAGCATCACTGTATTTGATTTGTAAGTTTTAAGAATGTATACACTGGTGACAGACATAGAAGCCAATACCAGAGTTATAGGTTTAAGCTGGAATGGGCTGGGATGTTTTCTTAAAGTATAATTGCTCTTTGCGATAAAGTTGTCTCTTAGTGTCTCTGGATTTGTATCTCTAATCTACCTGGGCTAACACATTACAGTAACTTGGAAGTGGGATACCGGAGAAACAAATCATGAAGATGCGAGAGTGGGTGCTTGTTTGACCCCTGCCATGTGGTTTCTCTTCTTTGGCTAGCCAGAAGTCAGGTGTGGCCATGCAGTTCACTGTGTTGTTTTCTGGAAAAAATATGATAAGTTAAAATTTTGATTCTTTTCTTTTGTTATTGTCTTTGGTTATTCCTATTTGAAATCGCAAAAATGAATGAGATTAATATATATTTGAAGCTCAGGGGGCAAAATCGCCACTTGAATTTCTCAGAGACCAGGCTGCATACTGAAAATGGCTGACAGAAGGTAAAAATGGCTGACAGAAAACCTGGATCTGGCTTGATGCAGTCAGAGGCCTAAGCCAATATTTTGTATCAATGGAATAGTTAAGGATTAGGATAAGCTAAATAAGGTTTGTTTTGTTTTGTTTGTTTGTTTGTTTTGTGGGCATCACTGCCTCTAGTGGTCGTGGGCGCTACCCAGCGCTGCTCCTGAGAGGCACCACTGGATTTGAACCACCAAGCCTGCGGGCCACAGTCCTGCACTCAACCACTTATGCCACTGGGGCTCAGCCCGCTAAATAAGGTTTGAACTTGACTGTTTCAAGAATTGGATTTAGAATCTGATTCTATTTTGCTGATACTGATTTCTTCTGCTTTTTATTGTTGATATACTGATTGACAGAAATGACTATTGTGAAGTATGAAAATAGAGTTT